>JAUCMX010000020.1:20278637-20326137 GCA_033459395.1 Hemibagrus guttatus
AAATTTATAAGAATTTTAAATAGAGGTATGTATCCTGCTACCATGGTTACTAGACAAATCCAATGAATGAATAAGCTAGGTTTAAGTATGTGTGTGTACCCATGTGTCTGTAGTACTCTTCTATTCCACTCCAGGTGTTTTTCTCTATCAGAGCCTTCACCAAACTCCATGGCTGCTTCCTGTAGCAGATATCTGATGAAACCCTACACACACACACACACACACACACACAGTGTAACGTTACTCTGTCTAATGACATTTCATCATCATCATTCAGCATGTGCTTTGTTGTGCATTTGTGTGTGTGTGTGTGTGTGATAACAGCATGTTTGTTAGCAGTGAGTGTCAGCAGTGCATGTGCTAGCATTGTTTGGGGTGTGAATATATACGTATAAGTGGTGTGTGTATCTGCTAGCACTGTCTGAAGTGTGAATGTATAAATGCTGTCAACATGTGTGTGTGTGTGTGTGTGTGTGAGACCTGAGGCGGCTCTTCTGTGTGCTGACGGAGGTGAGACAGTATCTGTGTACAGTGTAGAAGTAATCCTGGTATGGGATTCCTGACGTGATCACCTCCGAGTCCACCACATAACACACACCTCGGGAACTGCTCTTATGGAGAGTCTGTTAGTACACGCACACACACAGCATGAGATTTTATGTAGATTACTAACAGAAAACTCCAGTTGTCCATCAGCATCTGTAGGGTGTGTGTGTGTGTGTATGTGTATGTGTGTGTGTCAACCTGTGTTTCCACCACAGGGGCTGTTTTAGGGCCGAGGGGGTTGTTAATGGCGATAGTGTAACTTAAAACCCGAGTGCTGATCCCACTGCAGCTGTCTTTCTGCCACTCCTGTACTGACAGATCTGAGAGAGAGAGAGAGAGAGAGAGAGAGAGAGACAGAGAGAGAGAGAGACAGAGAGAGACACAGAGAGAGAGACAGAGAGAGAAAGACAGAAAGAGACACAGAGACACACAGAGAGAGAGAGAGAGATTAACAAAGAGAAAGACACACACAGGGAGGGAGAGAGAGAGAGAGAAAGATAAACAGAGAGAAAGACAGAGAGATGAACAGATCTCCAGTGAATAAAGATGACAGATATATTGCTGTACAGTTCGATTCAAAGTGAATATTTATCATCATTTAGCTACAGCTCTAAACTGTGGATTTTAAGAGTTAGGCCCTGAAGGGTGTGGTCCAATGGGCGTGGTCTATGATGTATGATTTAAGGTGTGAGGTATAAGGGGCGTGGTCTCACATGGTCAGCTGTGAGAACTAAAGTCACGTGTTGTTGATGTTAATGGTCATTAAAGCAGAAATGAAGGTGTGTATTAGAAGGTGTTGCCTCTAGGCTATAGGACACTGTACTGACCAGTGAAGCTGCGCTGGGTGAAGAGGTGCTGCAGGAAGTGTGTGTCAGAGAAGAGCAGCTCATACAGCTTGTCCACACTCATCCTCACTACAGTGTTAATGTGGAGCCGGCCTCGCAGATCACCACAGAACGACTCCACCTCACCTGGAACACACACACACACACACACACACCTTTTAAAGAGCCATTGTATTTATTCTTCAATTATTCATGAAGTCAGGATCAGATCAGTATCAGGGATTATTGGGACAGTCCGCTGCATGGGTCAGTTTACAGTTTTATGATTGATAGTTATTTCATGATATTCAATGGAAATGAATTAAAATAAGAATTAAATATCACTTAATATAAAATAAATATTATAAAATAATAATAGCTTTAATAATTTAATAATATAGTAATATATTACAGTAATTTATATTATAATATATTGAGCCAAATATTACATAAGTATCGCTTCTTGTTTTCTAGTATAAATATTTCATTAATAATTTTCACTTTATTTTACTAATTTTGTATTTTCTTCTCAAAGAACTTTTCAGTTGTTTCATTTAAATTCATTTTTATTTACTTTAGAAGCAGCTTTTGTTTCTCCAGCTCTAATCATGATAACTAAAAGGACCGAAATTTTATTTATTTATTTATTTAAATCCTATACTCTTGAGTATATGGTTGGTTTCTGTGGCATTGTGTAGGTGAGTGCTCACTCTCTTCCTGCGTGTCAGACGAGTTGCTCGGGTCAGTGGGAAGGTCCTCATCGTTGGTCATCTCCAGTGATGACAAGTGAGCCACCGGTGCCACCTGATTAGTTTGTTCGGTCTGACCATCCTGCCCACCTTCCTCCAAATTCTACCGCAGGAAGACAAAAAAAACCACGACTGTTACATCACTTCCCCGATGCTCCGCCCCACACCATGTTCACCACATGTCCTGTTTTGTCTCTTGGGTTTGGTCATTACTTCCTGCTCAGGTGTTAATTTTAAATAGCAGACCAAACACTCATTAACATGGTTTGTTAAGAATGGACTTGAATTTACAGATAAACATTTACATTTTAATTTTAATTCTTTTCAAAATGAAAAAGAATTTTTCTTCTTGTTAAAGATACGTGTGTCTTAACCCCCACCCTTCTGCCTGGCCACTAGTGGGTGTGTCTGTTGTATTTGGTGAAATACGAGACTCACCGTAGCAGCAGTGGTGGAAGCGGGGGGTGTGGTTGAGTGTGTATTAGGGGTTGGCTCCGGCTCTGCACTCTGTTTGGATGGTTGAACCTCTGTTGGCTGTGGAATGGAAGAGGAAGACGAGGATGGAGGAGAAGATCCGGGTGCTGCTGAGGCTGAGGAAGGATCCATCACATCGGAGGAGGAATCATCACCCGGCCTGAGAGAGACGTGAAAATAAAATAACATATACATATATTCTAAACACACACATGGGGTATATAAACAGAGAGAGAGGGGGAGGGAGAGAGAGGGGGTGAGAGAGAGAGGGTGAGAGAGAGAAAGAGAGAGTGAGAGAGGGAGAGTGAGAGAGAGAGAGGGAGAGAGAGGGGGGGAGGGAAAGAGGGAGAGAGAGAGGTAGAGAAAGAGAGGGAGAGGGAGAGAGAGAGGGAGATGGAGAGAGGGAGATGGAGAGAGAGAGAGAGAGAGAGAGAGAGAGAGAGAGAGAGAGAGAGAGAGGGAGGAGCAGGTGGAGCTCACAGCAGGCCGTTGACGTGCTCCCCAGTGGGAGAGACGTAATCATCGTCCTCGCTTGTCAGCCCGAGCTCTGTGCCATAACACTGGTGTACGATGTGCCAAAGCTCTTTAGGAGACAGTGTCTAACACACACACACAAACACACACACACACACACACACACACACACACACACACACAAATAAGTAAAGCCAGCAAATCATGAACCACACAGACTGAACAACTACATTCTGTATCGTATTTATATAAAAATGGAAGCTGATGAAGAAAAGGAAGTGTTTATGCAGGTAGACAGAAAAAAAGGAACAAAACACAAATAATGGAGAATACAACCCCAGACAGGGTTAAACGGCCCTGGGGTAGTTTCCAATTCTACACTAGCTACTCTCTGATATCATTTCAGTCTTGATGGAGCCGTGTCTGTGGTTTTCTCTCTGTCCTCCTATCACACAGTTACAGGCTGAACTGCCTGCTGTACTGAGACTCGTTGTGTGTGTGTTAGTATCAGAGCCTTTACTTCTGACATCAAACATTTCCTGATTAATGAAACAAATAATACAGGCTTTAGAAGAGGAACTTGACTGGATAGTTTATTTTCTATTACATTTAAATTCCACTTTTGACATTTAATGTTGACTCTGTTTTTATAACACTGACAATTTCACGGCATGTCCTACTGTGTATAATTGTGTACACCGATCAGCCATAACATTATGACCACCTGCCTAATATTGTGTTGGTCCTCCTTTTGCTGCCACAACAGCCCTGACCCATAATGCAGACCCGTCATGCTGTGTATTCTGACACCTTTCTATCAGAACCAACATTAACTTCTTCAGCAATCTGAGCAACAGTAGCTCGTCTGTTGGATCGGACCACACGGGTCAGCCTTCGCTACCCACGTGCATCAATGAGCCTCGGCCGCCCATGACCCTGTCTCCGGTTCACCACTGTTCCTTCCTTGGACCACTTTTGATAGATACTGACCACTGCAGACCGGGAACACCCCACAAGAGCTGCAGTTTTGGAGATGTTCTGATCCAGTGGTCTAGCCATCACAATTTGGTCCTTCATCAAACTCACTCAAATCCTTACGCTTGTCCATTTTTCCTGCTTCTAACACATCAACTTTGAGGACAAAATGTTCACTTGCTGCCTAATATATCCCACCCACTAACAGGTGCCATGATGAGGAGATACTCAGTCTCATTCACTTCACCTGGTCAGTGCTCACAGTGCTATGGATGACTATGTGTGTGTATCTAATAAAATTTTTATTTAATTTGAATTTCTGCTCTGTAGAACCTCGACTACACACGATACCAGATACAAGCATTATCAGGACGCTTTAACGTGATGTGTTTAGTTCAGAAATCCATATTTGCAGCACATGGCATGATGTGCAATAAAGTGAGATCGCTGTGTTCTGAAATTCACAGCCGAATGTGTGTAGGTGTGGTGTGTGTGTGTGAGATGTGTGTGTGTGTTAACAGCATGTTTGTTAGCAGTGAGTGTGACTAGTGCATGTGCTAGCACTGCTGGAAGTGTGAAGCTGTGTATATGTGTGTGTGTGTGTGTGTGTGTGTGTGTGTGTTACTTTGTCCATTAGTGCATTCTGCCACAATGTGAAGATCATCATGAAGCTTCGATCCCTCGCTCCGAAAGAGGTGAAGAAGTGCTGTGAAAGAGAGAGAGAGAGAGAGAGAGAAGAGAGTATGTATAGCGTGACACACATTTATCACCAGGAGAGTCTGAAACCTAAACCCGTGCCATGTGTGTGTGTGTGTGTGTGTACACTAGGGGTAAGTGTGTGTACTAGTGGCCTGATACTGATTTATGTGTGTTGTATGTATTCATATGCAAGTGGTGTCAGTGTGTGTATGCTTGCATTCGTGTGTGTGTGTGTGTGTGTGTACCTTCTCCTGCTCGGTGTTGATCTGGATGGCGTTTGGAATGAGTTTAGCTGTTTTCTCTTTTGACATATGCGTCACTTCCTTCAGCAGGATGGTGATCTATAACACAACACACACTTTTAATATTACATCTCCCATATTATTATTATTATTATTATTATTATTATAATTAAAGACACAGCGTGATAGATGCAGGTGACAGATCCACCTGTTTTTTTCTCAAACAAACAACCCTGACACCCTTATCATCCCAGAACAGCTTCTTCACCTGGTAGTGTGTGTGTGTGTCTGTGTGTGTGTACCGTGGTCTCCCAGCGAAAGATGTTGCTGTAAAAGCAGATCCAGTTCTCAGATAGATAGAGACGTCCCTGCAGCAGAATGTCCTTCTGCAAAGCACACGAGTAATCTACACACACACACACACACACACAAATACAGAAAAAGAGTAAATAATAGAGATTGTGTGTACCTGTCTGTGATTACACTGCATCCCAGACACACACACACACACACACACTCACCTACAATCAGCCGCTCTGTTTCTGGAAGTTTCTTAAAGAGTTTACGGAACTCTTCGTTCCTCTGTTTATAGGTAGGGCTGAGAACCTGGCAGAGATAGATAGATAGATAGATAGATAGATAGATAGATAGATAGATAGAGAGAGACAGAGAAACAGAGCAAAAAGATAAGTCAAAAATAGGGAGAGATCTGAAAGTGAGCAACTGCAACTAATAACAGATAGACGGTTAAATAAACAAGCAGATATATAAATAGATGCATAGATAGGAAGGAAAGAGAGAGAGAGAGAGAGAGATACTCACATTGTACCAGCTTTGCATTTTCTGCAAGAAAAGAGAAAATATAATGAATTATTCTTCTTAGTAACTCCATCTCAATAGATTATAACAGCTTATAGGACCTAATAACACACGCACACACACACACCCACACACACACACCCACAAATACATGCACACACACACACACACAGTACATTCTGAGTAGTCATGTGTGTATCATCCGGTGAGAACAATACCGTATAAATAAAACATCATGACTACTGAAGAACCGAGTTCAGAACATTCTGGTAAGAACCCTAGTGTTAAGGGGCCGGGCCTAGCTGACCTTGGCATTGCGGGTGAAGTGCCGTGAGCTGATTGGGTAGCTGGAGGTAGAGGAGGAGGGTGTTGGGAGTAATGAGGAAGAGGACAAGGCTGTGGGCAGTGAAGAGCTGTCAGCTCCGCCCCCTCCGGTGCGCTCATTCTGCCCCTCGCCTTCGCTAGCCCGCCCACCCAGCACCCGTCGCCGTAGAGACGGAGAACTGCCTGGAGTGCTGCGGGGAGAGTTACTGGCCGTACTGCAGGGGAGAGAGAGTAAACACACACACACACACACACACACACACAGTAAAGTTATTATTGTTATATTATTGTATATAAATACTTTAATCTTTGAGGAGTTGTAAGAGTCTGGAACGTTCCGTCGGCTGCAGCCTTCACTGTAACACATTTCAGCACATTTCAGCTTTTATTTTACAGCAAAACTCCGTGTTTTATTATGTTACAGGAATGAAAGCGATTGGAACAGTGCACTGGGTTACAGTAAAACACCAGAAAACACACGGCATTGTGGGATATCTAATGTCTGAGGAGGGAGCTAGTGTGACGGAGATTCTATGAAAATTGATTTTATGTCCTTTATTTTGAAGGCCTAATTAGCAAAGCAAAAAAATTGTTTGTTTATCGTCCAGAGATCTAAGAGCTCTCCACTCTCTCTGGGTGGGTGGGGCTTACTCTCACTCCCCTGTCAATCACTAGCTAATCACAGGCATCTTTGAGGTGGTGTATGTGGAAGGGGGCAGATAGTGCTTTCCTCTGAGTGTCTTACTCTGTGTTCTGTGATGCAGCTTGTAGGTGGAGTCATGTGGGTAAATGGGCGTGTCTATCCATCAGATGGGGTGTATACGAACCTGTTCATCATAAAATCAGGGTTTTTAAATATCTGATCTTCTTATACCATTAAAATAATCTCATAGGTCTTAAATGGTGAATAATAAGTTAATAAGTTAATTAATAAGTGCATTAATAACATGTGTATGATAACCAGTGTTCTTTTCCACTTTCTCTGACGTTTACATGGTTTAATTCATGAAAAGTTTACACATTTTAATGGTTTATGGTTGGATTTAATGTGATATGCATAATTACACCTCAAATTCACTCTGTGTTTATTGTATCATATTGTTGAGATCTCGTGTATAATGATAATATTGTGTGTTGTGTACAAGAAGGACACGCCACGCCCCATTCTTGGAAACGATGATGTAAAAAACCCTTAATTCAGACCGAAAGCTGCTGAGTGACATGCTGAGCTCCGATTATGGTCCATATTTATATAAAAACACCATCGCCATGGCAACAGTTTTCCAATGTATATGGACCGGAGTGTCTATACACAAACAACATTTCACAAGGTGATTAAAAACACCAATGATGTGTCCTAAAACATGTGTGTGTGTGTGTGTGTGTGTGTGTGTGTGTGTATGATGTGGTGAAGGAGTCTTGTGTGTGTGTGTATGTGTGTAAGATGTGGTGAAGGAGTCTTCAGTGTCAGTGCTGTGTATCACAGTGTGTGTGTATGATGTGGCGAAGGAGTCTTTAGAGTGTGTGTTTGTGTGTCTGTGTGTGTGTATGATGTGGTGAAGGAGTCTCCAGTGTGTGTGTTTGTGTGTCTGTGTGTATGTGTGTGTGTATGATGTGGTGAAGGAGTCTCCAGTGTGTGTGTGTGTGTGTGTGTGTGTATTAAACTTAACAGTGTCTCTGTAACCACTTAGAACACAGAGTTCAGTAGCTTTGTGAGTATATCATGTCTCAGTGCTCTAGGACACCATTCTGATCCTTTCTGACCTTTGACCCCTTAGCACGGCCAACCTCCACACAGCTCTGGCCAATCCAATTCATTAGGAAGATACTAAAACAGAACTGAACAAGTAACTAATGAGATAACGTTAGCTGTGAACTTGAATACACAGGACCATGGGCGGTGTCTGTGTGGGTGGTGTGTGTGTGTGTGTGTGGTGTGTGAGGGAGCTACGACAGTACAAGATGCAATACGAGTTTAAAATAAGGTGCGAAGTTCAGTGAGAATCAGCAGCCGAGTTAGACAAAAAACCACAAGCAGACAGAAGGAAGGTGTTTTTGCTTTGAATGTGCATTGTGTGTGAGGAGGCTCGCTCCATCACACTTCGCTACACTGTCAGCGGAATAAACAGTGTGTGTGTGTGTGTGTGTGTGTGTGTGTGTGTGTGTGAGACAAGGAATCACAGATGAACACATCTCAATTCTCAATTTCTGCTTAATGCATCAAGTACATCTCATGTATTTAAATAGCTAACATGAAGCCACACACACACACACACACACACACACACACACACACACACACACACACCTCAAATCGGCTTTAACGCCTTAATGCCCTGCTTTGTCTCATCCTACCTAGTGTGGAGACAGAAGATGGAGAGCGACCTCAATGGAAAAGCACACACAAACACCCTTTCTCACACACACACACACACAAATGCATAAGGCTCCTTAATCCCATTAAGAGGCATTATATCCCTTGTCAGATTCATCATAGAGGCGTTATAAAGGATGAATAGACAATGCAGAGGCTCTGATACTCACTCGAACATCTCATTGGGTTGGGAGCTCAGTTCACTCCGCGGCGCGCGTCATAACGCCTGTATAACGGCTCAACACTGCGCTGCTGCGCTCATACCGGACACACAGACACACGGCGCTAATGCCACTTCAATGAATTACAATCAACTAAAACCGGAGATCCGTTCCGGAAGAAATAAATATCCGCGCGTTTAAGTCCTCTGTTTCCACCGCGATCCTCCGGTCGGGGAGAGAGAGAGAGAGAGAGAGAGAGGAGAAGAGGGGAGCTGCAGCAGCAGCAGGAGGAGGAGGAAGAGGAAGCTCTCCAACGCCCTTTTACGGAAAGATGAAATTGACCAGGTTAACGGAATTAATAGATAGAGAGGATGTGCAGCGTTAAACCGCACGCGCACACGGGGACGGCTTTCCAACGCGTTTACGGCTGGAGACTGAGATGCGCATGCGCGGATTTACAAGCGACGTCATCCAAATTTTCGGCTCCATTCAATTCAATATCACATCACTAAGTCAAGTCTGATCATAATCACACTACCACTAATAACAACAATATATTTTAAATATATACATTTATTTAACCTATAGATTAAAAGTGTCTAGTCTTAAAATTTAAATGTTTAGAAATAGACATCAGATTTATACCATATTTGGAGATTTCATGCCTTTCAATAATTTAAAAAGGACTCGACTGATATGGCAAAGAAAGCCTGGATTCTGATTGGTCAGAAAGTGATAGTTTTCACTGTAAATCTGCAAACCACCGGATTATCTTAAAATAACAGGTTATGGTTGCTATGGTAACAGCCGGTTCACAGGGATCTGTGGGGGAATCTGCTGATCTTAAACAGATTGTTGCAATGGGATCAAATCAGTCTAATAATCATCTGACCTGTAGAATGGCTAATAAACAAACAAATAAAAAAACGTGTTTAGTGGTTAATTGTTGTAATCTCTGAACAAAAATTTTAAGATTCTTCGTTCCAAGAACAAAACAAACAAACAGACAAACAAACCCCAAAAACAAAAAACCATGAAGCTGATAAAACACAAATGGAGCTTGTTTTGTGTTAACCCTCTGACACTGGAGACTGCTTCCATAAAGGTTAAAGAAATCATATCAACAATTTGATTTAATCTTTTAGTAATTACAGCGCAGTGTTTATCACCCGGTGAATAAGCTGTTACCAAGGAAACCATAACCAGAGCTTTACAATAAACCTGCGCTTCTGCCAGAGCTGCTGTTACAGAAAATTAATCAACACCTGCTGACCAATCAGAACACAGCAGCTCTGTGGGATAAACTGGAACACACTGTTACAGGATATGAACCCAGTCTGGGACATTAAAAATATCAGAAAATCCAAAATGGCTGCCAGTGTGTGTGTAATCTGCCCCACTGTGGTAATCAGGTCAGAAAGGCAGGAAGGGGGCAGGAATGAAGGGGGTTAGTAGGTGGGGCAAATTACAGGGCCAAAGAGCAAGAAAGTGTAAATGAGGAGGGAAAAGACAGCTTTGCACAACATGCAAATTCCTGCTGCCTTTTACACACCTTACGCAAGCTTGTTCAGTAGAGAGGAACACACACACACACACACTCACATAGACACTCACACTCACTCTCTCTCTCTCTCACACACATACACACACACACACTCTCTCTCTCTCTCCCCTCACACACACACACACATACACTCACACACTCTCTCTCTCTCTCTCACACACACACACACACCCCCCCTCTCTCTCTCACACACACACACACACACACACACACTCACATAGACACTCACACTCTCTCTCTCTCTCTCTCTCTCACACATACACACACACAAAACTCTCTCTCTCTCTCACACACACACACACACACACACACACTCACACTCTCTCTCTCTCTCTCTCTCTCACACACACACACACACACACACACACTCTCTCTCTCTCTCTCTCTCTCCACACACACACACACACACACCTCTCTCTCTCTCTCTCTCACACACACACACACACACACACACACACCCCTCTCTCTCTCTCTCTCTCACACACACACACACACACACACACACTCTCTCTCTCTCTCTCTCTCCCACACACACACACACACAGTCAGAGTGAATAAATCAATATTCTTTTGCTTTTGTTCTTTAAAAGCAAAGATCTGCGGTTTCAGCAGTATTGATGAAACAGACACACACACACATACAAAACCCTATGCAACAATGTGATAAGAAAGAGGGTAATGCGGTGTGTATCAGAAATTAAACTGGTTGATGTCAGGAACCAGGACAGAGTCACTCCTGATGGTGATGAGTGTGTTTTATTACTAACTGTACCACATGAATCATCCAGCAGTGTTCATACTGATGCGTAACACTAATGTTCTTCAGTGCTGAAACACATTCAGTCCAGTGTTCAACTCATACATGACTCCTTCAAGTGAATCGATTCTTTATAATGATTACATCAATCCGGTTCATGAAAAGGATTCGTTCCAAGAAGATTCAGTTGAGTGTGAACCGATCTGAGTGACTCATTAAAAGAATCAGTTCAGAAGAAGGATTCTTTATAAATCAGATGGGGCTGTGTATTGATCTGGGAAGATGAATGCCAGACACACACACACACACACACACACACACACACAGAAAGTGTGTGTGTAATCAGCTTATTTGTGCACTTTCCTGTCACACACTGAACATGTCTCAGGTGAAGATTTACTGGACAAACCCGTGTAGAAGTGTGTCAGCTAATAACGCTACACATGAGTGATACAATCTCCGCTACAGAACATCACATGACCTTGATGTCCAGTGACCTTTACTCTGATTTCATTATATCCTCGATCCTGACGAGGATTACAGTTTAAACTTTTAAGCACACAATCTCACAATCGGAAACAAGGCAGTAAGAAGGAACGCAAACGGCTTCTGAAAGCTGCAGAGAGGCAAGACAGGAAGTGTGTTCTCTTACGTCTTACATCATCTCCAGGAACGTAAATACACACACGCTGCTCTCACACAATTAGCGTGTATAAATAAGTGATGAGAATAACATTTGGAAAGAAGCAGCACTGTAATCTGTACCATGTGCAGCTGATTAAATATGAACACCGAGAGGTGAGGAACAATAAACAAACGTAATCTGACACCGCCAGCACTTTAGACCGACGCTGATGAGCAGGTCCACATCTCTCTCTCACACACACACACACACACACACACACACCATTCAAAAAGACCATCACGTTCCTGACTGATGAGTGTGGTGTCAGGGTCGGAAGATAAACAGGAAGGACGAGGACACGCAATGCACTCTGATTGGACCGTGATGACATCATAGGAGATGACGTGAGACTGAAGACTCATTCAGTAATCTCCACGTCATCATCAATGCTTCTCTTGATTATCAAATTAGACTGTTACACATCACACTCTCATATCTGTATTCATATCTGTACGTTATTTATTATTGTATATGTTCAGATGTTTTTTTTGTTTTTTTTGCCGGTCAGTGCTGAATTTTCTCTCACTAACCTGCAGCTGTCGCAGTCTGAGTCCTTCAAGAGAAAACTGCGTAGTGACCACCGAGACCGCCTGGTGCTTGGAGAAGAACACCTAGATGGAGTCAGAAGGAAGGAGGCGGAGTTACCCACCAACTCCTCAACTTCTACACTGACAGGTGAGTGGCTCCTCCCCTTCGTCTTCTCGCTCTTCTTGCTCCTGCCCCTGTCCCCGTCTCCTGGGTCGTCATCCTCCTGAGCTCGAGTTCTGAGTTTCTTGCTGGTCGAGTCCCGAATCCGGTGCCGGCGAGGAAGTGGGCTGGACGAAGGAGACCAGGAATCGTTATCTGAGGATGGCGGGAGGATGTTCAGCATGGGGATGGGAATGGGGTTAGCCATTAAGCTGGAGTGTGTGAATAAACCCTGGTTTATTTCAGAGAGAGTGACGGCTCTGGGTTTTTAAAGCAAAATCCTCCTCCGCGTTTCGAAGTCAGTTTCAAAACACACTTGATTGCGAGGCATCATCGTGACATGGCTTGCAAAATCTGTGGTTTTCTCGGACACACTGCAACTTAACGCTAACATATGACCCTTTAATTAACTGTTTACTGATCATTTATGATTCAGAAATCTTCAAATCTTCATCATTTCACATGCTGCATGATGACGATGACCATGATGATGATGAGGAAGTCCTAAGGGGAGGAGATTTTGTTTTCAAAAAAATCATCTTTTCCTTTTCTTAAACCATGGTGTGAAAATAAACACAAAGTTGTACAGATTTTACTGCATGAAAGCGGTGACCCAGACCCCTGATCAGACATAACAATCTTGATTCAATTATTAATCATTATTAATCATAATTTCTGACATAAATGAGATTAGACCTCAAGCTCTTGACCTCATCACCGCTGTAGCGTGGGTATTCTTCTATATGGAGCCTCATAATCGAGGCAGTAATATTAACTCTAAGTGTGAGAAAGACGAGCTGCAGATCTGTCTGTGGTGACAGAAAAATGGTGACTCACATGGTGACAATGTGCTCAGACCTCAGACTCTCATCTCACTTCAATTAAAAATAACCCGATAAACCAATCAAATAAAGCGAACTGAGACACAGAGATGAACGAGTATAAATATGAAGCTTTTAAGTGAAATGTATTCCTTTTTATGTGGAGGTGAAAAGAGAACGACATCTCTCTCTCCCTCCCTCTCTTTCTCTCCCTCTTTCTCTCTCCATCCCTCTTTCCCTCTCTCTCCCTCCCTCGTTCCCTCTCTCTCCCCCTCTCTCTCTCTCTCTCAGTAATGGATGGTGGATGTCTGTGAGCTCATGTTGATCAGATGATGTACTGTAGTAATTCCCGTGTGTTAAAGGTGGAGCAGGTGTTCTGTCACATCATCATATGGTTCAGTGTTACAGTGCACAAACACACAACATGGCTTCAGGATATCTCACACCATCAACAGCACCATACAGTCCAGTCCAAACTAACAACACTGTTCTCTCTCTCTACACACACACACACGCACACACACACACTATACACATGTTTAAATACCACACTGCTGCTGAGTTCTAGATTGTTATAGGTTTATATGAATGCTCGCATACTGTTTCTATAGTAACGGTTCATTCACAGGGATTGGTATGCAGGGCCCTTGTGTGTGTGTGTGTGTGTGTGTTTGCAGAACATGAATCTCCAATTCACTTCTGTTTACACACTGATTCAAACATCACAGAGTCATAAACCTGTCCAAACAATCTGCCAGGCGTAATAACACCTTTATACACGGTCATATACATGACTGAAAGACTAGACAAGCCGACAGGAACTTCGTCACAAAAACGGAAATGAAAGAAAATCACTTCATGAAACTTCATGCACCTTTTATAAATGCATTACACTTTCCAGCACAGGGAGATCACGCAAAATATCGCGAGAGTTCTGTTAAACACAGAGTTTATCAAAAAGAGTTTATTACACACATCCTACCTCCCGTTTGATGAATGAGCCCCAAGTCCATGATCCTGCTCGGCTTCGTAAACTCTGCGTTGTGTGATGGGATTAAAATCTACTTTATCACAGGAACACATGAGCATCCTCTAACTACACTTCCTTTAACTCCTTTTAGCTAACACACAGCTAACACTGGGTATTATCTAATACTATATTTCACATGAGACTATTTCTACACTAAACGATTTCTCTCTCTTTAAAGAAAACACCCGTTCAATAAAAGAATAAAAGTCCTCTCACACGTAGTGCACGAAAATATATTAAAGCAAAAAATAAATAGACAAAAAATAAAACATTATAGATTGCTATTATTACTATTATTACCAGCGTCGCTAATTAACATAATTAGAACAACTAGCATAACCAGCAATAACCCAAACCAGCTGGCTAGCAGAGTTAGCTAGTTTAGGCTAAATAATGAAAAAAAAAATGAAATAAAAAGCCGCTCAGTGCAGGCGGCCGTAGCGTTAACTATTTACATTAAACGGGAACATATCTCTACTTTTCATTTATAAAAGTAATCCTTAAAATACACATAGAATAATAAAACTTTATTATTTTCTAGCTAAATATTACACAAAGCGATATAGCATCGAAATGCAGAGTCTCTGCTAAAGTCCAACAAAAGTTTAACAATGACGGGGGACACAGAGATTATTACACAATCTTTATAGCGCTTATTTACAGTCAGTGGCGACTCAGTTTAAAAGTATAACCATTTACGACTTTTTAACCTTAACAACTTTCGATGTGGAAGTTGAAATAATGAAATATATACGTTGGTACTCGGAAGCAGAATGATATAACACCCCTTTGTGTCCCAACTTTATGGTACAGTCGAGTACGTGAACGCGGAGAGCAAAAGTAACGGGTGTTCCTGACAGACAGGCGCGTGCACGAGACGAGGTCAAGGGGAAAGAGCTAACTTTTGTGTATTTTCAACATCTAACAGACGATTTTTACTTTTTTATCTCGAATCTAATGATCTATTTCGAGTCCAAGGAAGTTATGTAGTCACAATTTAACGCCAACATGCATATAAAAAAAAAGAGTTTTATTACATAGTAAGAACGAAAATAAAGGAATAAAAGACCAATAAATGACGTTAATAACAGTCAGGTGTTTAAATGGTGATCTAATGAGGTGATTCAATTACATTATTCACTTACTGGTCAAGTCAGGTCTAATGTGCATTAAATAAACCTCAATACTGATACACAGCTAATAGCTTTACATTGATATTTCTTCTTTTATTCTGTCATTCAGCACTGCATCTCAACTGTTGTATTTTATTTATGATTTATGTTATAATTTCAAGCTTTTCTGACATTTAGAATGCTATAAAAACTATAAAATAATATATAATGCTATAAACATTTTCTGCTGCAGTTCCTGTGAAGAGCGTGAATCTGTTACACAAACACTTGTATTTGTTTCAGGAAGTTTTTGTATTTATATTTTAAAAATATATGTCTAATTTCTAGTTGTATACAGTCCATTCTTCCAACCTACAAATCTATTACAACTGAAAATCAGACGTCTCTAACAGAAACCTGCTAGTTAGCTAACAAAAATGTTAACAGCTAAAATAGGTTACTGGCTGACTATAAAGGTTCTCAGCTAGCTAGCCACCTAAAGAAGATGGCTGCTTCATGCTAGCTAGCTTGCTAATCAGCTTGGCTAGTTAAGCCAGATTTTAAGTCCTAATGTTTAGCTAATTAAGTGAAACATTGCTTGTTAAATACAACACAAACAAGTAAATAATAAAGTGGTTTGGTTTGAGCATGCTAGTCATGTGATCGCTAACCTGAGGCTGATCAGAGCTGGGTCACCCTTTTTTATTAGAAATGATGGGATGGAAAATATCAAGATACGCTCTCATAAAAAACGTTCTACATTATACCTTTAATTGTCATTGTGGTGTTCCATCAGTCTCACACCCTTCCTATCTTTAATATATGTTTCAGCGGGAAATCTGGATGTAGTCAACCTTTAAAAATGATTTAAAGCGCACGAATAAAGCACAAATTAGAGTATAAGAGCAGAAAGGTAGAGGAGGTGTAGGCCTGAGGACACCACCAATTAAAGGTAGAGTTTAATGCCCTTGTTTCTGAGAGTGTAGACCATAATCAGATTCAAATGTGGAGTATCTGATAGGGATATAAATCACTCCACATTTTCTTTTTCCTCTAATCAACAATTTAATCACAGTTCTAACAGTTCATAAGAGCAGTGCTTGGACCCCTTAATAAATACATCTCATTAATAAAAAAACCCACATGGTCTTGACTCACAGAACAATCTGATTCTAGACAGAGATCGGACTCCTGACGTCCTCATGCTGCTCTCCTCTCTGGGTTTAACGCAGTGTTTTATTTCCTCAGGTTGCTTGGACTCGTAGCAGAGTGCTACAGGATCCATGTGCAAATGCAGACTGGACTAAATATAGGCCTAAGTGCTATGTGAGGTGTGTGTGTGTGTGTGTGGTGTTTATTTGCATGCATACTGCATGCGTAAAGCACATTTTATTAACCTTGCTCTCCGCTGACTCGCCCTTGTTCTTGTGCTCTCTGATGCACGTGCTCACTCTGACAGCGTGCATCACTTCACTGGAAACTAAAACAAAGTTGGAGCGATAACCTTCTGGAAAGTTTTCCTCCTGATATTTACTCCATCTGTATGTCAGCGTGTCATGATCGTTCACGAAGGTGACCGTGATGAGCAGGAGAGACTCAGTGAGCTTACACACAAACAAACATCAGAAGTCAACATTTTATTGAAAAAAATCAGCTCCAGATTTCTGTGAATTTAAATGAGTCTGATGTGAGAAACACCAGCTGATGCAAATCCTCTGGTTTTACACCATCAGCTGGACACGCGGTGTGACGTCCAGCTCTGAGAATCAGTCCAGGTTAACTCCAACAGCTTCAGAGATTTATTTTCTCATAGATTTAACATCAAGAACGTCTTTTTTTTGTTTGTTTGTTTGTTTTTTTGGAAAATCATGGAACAAATATGGAGACAGAGACATTTATTAAATAACTATAATTAACATGAACTCTGAATAAAAACTGTGGAGTAAATAAAATATTTAAATGAGCTGCTGGTGTCTGACCTCTCTGGTTAATGTCCATCTGCACTGCACAGTTTTTCTATAAATGATGCCGGAGATTTTAGAGTGTTCATGTTTATTTATTTATTTATTTTTTAAAATTTGAAACAGATTTTTTAATAAATCTCCCAGACTGAATTCACTTTACACACTGAGGTTAAACACTCACACACTTGCACTTCCGAGACGTCTCTGTAAAACGAGCTGCTGCTCCAGACTACACCTGTCTGTCATTAGAACTCAGTGTGACTGATTGGCATCAGACTCCATGTTGTTCCGATCTCAGTACACAGATGTCTGATCATCTTCCTGGAGAAATATAATATTTTGTGTTTTGAATATTTACTTTCATTTCCCGCATCGTTCAGCATCACTGACACAGCCACATTCAGCTCACTCATGACATTTATCATCACTGGCGTTTACACAGGAATCACAGACATTCAGTGAGTCAGATCATAAAGAGTCGACTCGTTTGGGAGCCAAACGACTCACTACTATTTTTTTCTATACCAGACACACTCCGCTAAACACTTTTGCAAAAGTCATGTCAGAGGTAACACATGAAAAACATGTGATATGCTTTTATACATAAATTATTATAAAATAGATTTTTTTAGATGTTTTAAAATAATGAATCATGAGCCGAGTTTTAGTTTTCAGCTTTTTAAGGGGAAAAACTTTGAAGATTGTAATGTGTAAAATGATTCACTAACATTTTAAGCATGGAATATTACATAACATTACTTTAACGTCTAAAATGATGTCTAAAATGATATTTAGAGTTTATGTAAAGTCCACGTTCACATACACCATGCACAATACCCCCTCGGCCAGCAGAGGGCAAACTTGTGCACTAGTTTCCAGTGGTCACTGTTTCCCAGTTTTGTTGATGCCACGTTGTCTTTGTTGTGCCATAGTCCTGCTCCTAGTGTATGTTTTGCTACTTAGGTTTATGTTTCATTAATTATTCATTTTTGTACCTTGTAAATAAATATCTGCATTGCATCCGTCTTCACCTGTGATTCATTCAACAGCTCTCTCTCTCTCTCTCTCTCTCTCTCTCTCTCTCTCTCTCTCACACACACACACACACACACACACACACACACACACACACACACACACACACTTCATCCTCATTATTGTGTAGACTGTAATACACACTGCACAAACACATACACTCAAAATGAATATGTCTACATCATCTAATAATCATGATAGAGACGGAGTTGACATTCGGTTGTTAAAAGTTACTCCCTGTTGTAAAAGTTACTGCTACTTCCTCTATCAGGTGGTATGAATATTCAGAATATTCCCAGTTGTGGGAAATCTCGCTAGTCAGAAGTAAATGCTTCTTATAACTGGTTTAGGAGAGACACAGCCGTGCACCAGTTTTGAAATGACGAGCCGTTCTATTTCCTGCGCTCTCCTGAGCCTCTCGCCACAGTGACTCTCTCAGGCTCTTATCTTATTGTTAATTGTAGTTGAGAGTTTCAGACGTAACCCTAACCCTAGGCACAATGAGTAGTAGCATCACGTCTCGGTTTAGGCAACCTGCAAACTGCACCTTCCCGAACCCCAATCCCCCAGCACCACCGCCCCACCCTGACCGTGAACAGACTGCAGACGAGGTGGGAGAGCGAGCTCACTGCTTTCTGCTGCCCGTGTAAACACACAGATAATAATTGAATGAGGTGAATGATTGTTTTGAATGATTGAAGGTGAGAATTCCAGTTTAGCAGGATTTAGATTGTAAACTCAAGATAAACAATATAACACTGACGTCTGCGCTGATGGAATATAAACACCGCCCTTTCCTGGAAAAGTCCGGACTCTCCTGTCCAGGAGGATTTTATACTGTAATATAATGATTATGATTATTTTTATGATTTGTCAGATGAGCAGCATGGCTATTAGCGGAATTTTCAGCTTCCTGTTTTTCTTTTTCATCTGGACCGAGGACACATCACTTTTTTGTTTACAGGTTTTAGCTGAATCGTTGAGTCGCTGGTGGAAATCTTTGCTAAAGGAAAACATTAAACCTTCGAACTCTGTGTAGGAGAATGCGTGGATTTTCTGAATTTATTTCTTTTTCTGAATTTATGGATGTATTATTATTATTGTTATATCGTATTATTATTATTATTATTATTATTATTATTATTATTATTTTTATGTTTTGGTTGAGTTCTGGGATCCAGTTTCCTGTATGGATTTTCTGAAGGTTTGGATCGTCATAAGAAATAAATCCAGTTCATCTGAGAAACTAAAGCTGGAACACAACGACAAAAAGCTGTAAGAAAGCTGAAGGATGAGAGACGGAGAGAACTAACCTCTTTCTAAAAGCCCCACACTGAGTGCAGTTTCCTGATGCAGGTGAGTTATTACAGCGTTAGAATCAGATCGTTAGTGAGGAAGCTTTTCATTTTTCTGATCTTAATAACTACAGGTATATAGGTTTGTGACGTAATCGAGTGGAGACGGAAATAAAGACATTCAGAGGGCTGGGCTTAAGGCCTCGTTGTAGCATCTCGCTCTATTGACCTCATTTCGGTGACTTATTTTATAAGACAAGCTTTTTTATTTATTCTATATTTCTTGGGGAAAATGCAGAGACACAAAATCGTCCGCATTAACGATGCTGGTAAATGTGATGTGTGTTCTGGTTTAGAGTTTTCTTCACGTGGATCACGTTAGCCAGCGTCATTGTGAACACGTGTGCTTCTGTATGGTCACTAGATCTCCACGTGAGCTGGACAATAGATCTTTTTTTCTCATTGTTTGCAAATAACTGACATTGTTTGAAGATGAGTGTGTGTAGGTTCCAGTGTTAAATATTTCACTGTGCGATGTTCGAGCTTTAGCATGTAGCTGCTCTCTACAGAAGCACTTAATTTGGTGTGTTTTTGGTTTTCTAGTTAATTTAGTGGTGATATTTTCAGTTCTGTGATTCATCATTGTGTACCAGACCATGTATTTACACACACTGAGTGTGTTTACACGACAGAAAACAGATCCAGCATCACATGTCGGCGTAGCATTGATGCTAATGCTAATTAGTTTAGCTTATTGTTTCAGAACACAAAATGGAGTTAACGTCACTTACAGCAGTAATCAGTTAGAGAGCTCAGACTCACAGACACTAATAGTGTTTGTTAAAAGTTTTCCTTCACTTTTTTAAAACATTTTCCTGCTGATTTTATGATTTTGGATTGATGTCAGACTTCTCTCACATTCCTCTCTTTTTATTTTAATATAAATTTTAAATTAGAGGTGCCTTTAGTTTAGTTTTGGGGCTGAAAATGTTTGTCCTGTATAGAAATGATGGATGAATTCCTCTGGTTATTTTCAGCCGGTCGCTGGTCAGCTGTGTGTCCTGCTGTCCGCAGATTAGTGCAGTGGAAGAGGATCAGAAACCTGTTCATGTGTCGAGGTTCGTTTGCTCAACATCTGTTAAATACACAGCTGGAGTGTTATACACCGTGTCTGTATCTGTTCAGTGTGTATAACACTGTAATAAAGCAGATCTACTGCGCCACTGTGTATTACATGTCTTTACTCATTTATAACGAATCCCAGCTGTAGATAAATAAACACACTCTTTCAACTTGAGTCTGACGACACAGTGATGAAAACCTGAGCTATTTACGACGATGACGATTGTTTTTGGGATTTTTTTCTCCTTTTATTTTATAGGTGCAGATGTGAGACTGTTGGAGGAGGAAACTCCGTCCGCCGACCCCACCGCTGTGACCCGGTGCTGTTTTCAGAACCAGCAGTAACATTTCATCTGTTTCATCTGTACACTGAATTATAAACACTGCTGTTCAGTAACATAAACACTGATATGAACTGATGTTTCACTAATCGAGCTGAGTAACCAGAACGAATCAAATGAATAAAAGAGAATGAAAAAGAGAGACTTTACTTTCCACTTTCGAGTATTAGTGGCTCGGCCCCCTGAAGCCTGACATCACCTCGTGGTCTGCCATTTTGCAAATCTTTGTGGTTTAATGAATATCAGGATCTTCTGATATCTCCCTCTGCTGCTGTCTCTCTCTCTCTCTCTCTCCTCTGTGTCTCCCTCTCTTTGTCTCTCTTTCTGTCTCTTTCTCTCTCTCTCTCTCTCTCTCTCTCTCTCTCTCTCTCTCTCTCTCTCTCTCAACAAGCACTGATTTTCCATAGAAACAAAGAAACTAAAGATGTTAGGCCTGTGTGTGTGTGTGTGTGTGTGTGTGTGTGTGTGTGTGTGTGTGTGTGTATGTGTGTGTGTGTGTGTGTGTGTGTATGTGTGTGTGTTACTCACTGTTCCTCAGGTTGTGGCAGGCAGATACATGCTGTTTAGAATGCAGCAACAAGATGAGCAGGACTGAGAACTGGGAGTGTCGCTCTCTCTCTCTCTCTCTCTCTCTCTCTCTCTCACTCTCTCTCTATCTATCTCTCATAAGAATTCACAATTCACTCTGGGGTATAGACAAATAAAACACACACATACACATATACACACAAACAAACACACACACACACACACACATATAACTAAGTGTGTATCTTCACCTGGATCAGTCCTGGTGACTCAGGTGGAGTTTCTACACTTCCAGCTGTACCACATTTTTGTCTAGTTGATATTCACACACCCTGAATACTTTTATTCTCACTCGGTTTAAACACACAGTGTGGATGTGTTTGCTCTCAACTTCACAGGATTTTACTCTTGAACAGAAAGATAAAACTTCTACAGAAAGCAGAAGACAGAGCGAGAACAAACTGAAGCTTTTTTCTTCTCTCCTCCTCATGGAGGTCCAGCTGTTTTGCCTGCGGTTTGTTTGAAATTTGCTTCAGCTTCCTTCATGCCTTCATCCTCACACACTCCACACACTCACAGGACAAACGCAAACACCAGGAATTGTCCAGGATTCTTTTTTTTCCCCCTTTCTCATATTATTCTGTAAGCTTTTTCTTCATGCTTTCAGGAAACATCAGTCATGAAGAACGTTTTGTTTTGTATCTCCAGCTCTTCAGTGGTGGATCTTTATATTTGACTTTATTTTCTTTCTTACTTTCTTTTAGCCATTATCTTAAAAACAAAATGTGGATTTTATTTAAATGCAATTTTTTTGTCACCGTTGTCTGGACGGACAGCAGACCGGCGACGTACGGTGTCCAGATTTCATCGAGGGGTTTGATTGGTTGCGGATTTGAAACATGGTCCAGGAGAAATCTGAAAGAAAGAGAGAGCGATGAAACTGTCTGAAGTCTGAATGACTTTTTTACCTCAGCCACGCCCTGAAAGCAATGTGTCGATGTGACAAGATGGTAAATTTCTTATAGGATTATAAAAGAATGATTGTGATGTAGTAAAACGATCGGGATCTAGAGATCTAGTTACTGAGGCATCTCTGAGCTGGAGGTTTCATGTTTTTTCTGATCTAGAAGTGTTTGAGAAATAGAGTCTGGAATAATGCGGCTCTCGGAAGTAGAAGAGTCGACGTCATCTGCGTCATTTCCGGTTTTGTCTCCCAACCGCCTCTTTTTTTTCTGTCCACCATTTTCTTCGTCTAAGACGCCATTTAACAATCGACGTCTTTCTTAATCGACGTGAAAATCCTAGACAAGAAGAACAGAAATGCAGACTGAGGAAGATTTAACTGACGGTGAATTTCCTTTGTTTTGGCGGGGAGTGCCTAAATCTTAGCTGATTTTAATATTGTTGTGTTTAGCACAACTAGCAGTTAGCTTAGCATTAGCATTTTGTTTCGCTTGTGAACGCAGACATTATAGTTCAGTGATCTTGCAGTATAATACAGCTCTAGCTATCTCAATGGCATTTATTTACACTTAACTTTATTTTTCAGGCAGTTGCTGGTCAGCTGTTTGGTCTCTGATCTACAGAACTGGGTCTTGGGCCTGGCAGAAGCTCAGAGTTCAACCAGGTTCGTTGAGCTTATAACATTGTAATAACCTCCGAATAGAGTGGTGTTATAACATTTTAGTATAATAATAATAATAATAATAATAATAATAATAATATAGTATTATAAGATGTACTATATCTATAACGTGTTAATTACAAAATTAATAATATTCATATTAACTTTAAAAATATATAATTATTAAATATTTTCCATGATTAAAAATAATCATAAGAAGAAAACAATTTTAATATAATTTCAATTCAATAAAAATGTTTGACATTATTAAAATACAACATTGCGACACGGTGGCTTAGTGGTTAGCATGTTCGCCTCACACCTCCAGTATCCTGGGTTCGAGTCTCGCTTACGCTCACTGTGTGTGTGTGTGTGTGTGTGTGGAGTTTGCATGTTCTCCTTGTGCTTGGTGGATTTCCTCTGGGTACCCCGGTTTCCTCCCACAGTCCAAAGACATGCTTCTAGGCTGATTGGAGTCTCTAAATTGCCTGTAGTGTGTGTGATTGCATGAGAGTGTGTGTGTGCCCTGTGATGGGTTGGCATTCCGTCCAGGGTGTATCCTGCCTTGATGCCCGATGATGCCTGAGATACGCACAGGCTCCCCGTGACCCGATTATAGATCAGATAAGCGGTACACAATGGAAAAAAAATACAACTACATTATTTGCAACATTTTGCTATTATTATTAAAAATAGTTTTTTTAATTTAAAATATTTCATTAGTGATTAATAGGATTTTTTATTGTAATGAGGTGTGTGTGTAGTGTGGCGCGTGTTAGAGTGACGCTTTTGGTGTGATCTGTGTGCAGATGATGGTGTTAGACTGTCAGTGGAGGAGACTGAACCAGTGCAGCTCCAGAGCTCAGTGCGTCCCTTCTTCTCTGATTACGACACCATGTGGTACACCAGGGACGAGGAAGATGAGGAACACGAGGCAGATGAGGTTTCCCAGCTGGTCCCTGTTCAACAGCCTCCTGTACGTGAGGAAGAAGGAGGGAACAGCCCTGGAAGCTCTCTGTGACTCAGTATTCAAGCAGCTGATAAAAATATAGGTTTCGGATCTCATGGTCCTTTATGTTAAAACGAAGGATCGTATTCTGCTCCGGTCACAAGTTTCAAAAGATCTGAGAGGGTTCGTGTTCCTCGTGTTTAACATGGATCACGTTCTTAACGTGTTCAGGTATTAACGTTGTAGAAAAAATAAAATGATGCAAACATCAACAACTTCGCAATGAAGTAGCGGTGATGAAATGCGTGAAGCACTTCCTCCCACGTTAATAAGTGATGGGTCGAATTGTTCTGAATGTGAATGGTAAACACTCTGTTATTTGATACGGAGTGTTATGTTGATATTTATTATATTGTTTTTCATGCTGTTGCGTTCTTGATGTTAAATATTTAATAAATGAGTATTAAACTGAAGTATGGAATGTTTATGTTCTTTAAGAGCAGTTATCTACAACCACAGCCATCTTCTGCAGGCTTGGAAAAGTGTCTGATGTTATACTACACACAACACGACATGATGAAGTGTGTAAAGTGTATAAAGTGTATAAAGTGTAAACTGTATGAAGTGTATAAAGTGTAAAGTGTATAAAGTGTAAAGTGTATAAAGTGTATAAAGTGTAAAGTGTATAAAGTGTAAAGTGTATAAAGTGTATAAAGTGTAAAGTGTATAAAGTGTAAAGTGTATAAAGTGTATAAAGTGTAAAGTGTATAAAGTGTAAAGTGTCTTCTTCTTCTTCTTTGGGCTTTTCCCTTCAGGGGTCTCCACAGCGAATCATCTCTCTCCACCTATCCCTATCTTCTGCATCCTCAACACTTGCACCCACTAGCTTCATATCCTCATTAATTCCATCCATATACCTCCTCTTTGGCCTTCCTCTTTGCCTCCTGCCTGGCAGCTCCATGTCCAACATTCTCCTACCAATATACTCACTCTCCCTCCTCTGAACATGTCCAAACCATCTTAATCTGGCCTCCCTAACTTTGTCCCCCAAACGTCCAACATGAGCTGTCCCTCTGATGTACTCGTTCCTAATCCTGTCCAATCTTGTCACTCCCAAAGAGAACCTCAACATCTTTATAAAGTGTAAAGTGTATGAAGTGTAAAGTGTATAAAGTGTAAAAGTGAAAATTAAAGTGAATAAAGAGTAAAGTGTATGAAGTGCAGGTGTGTAATTTCAGGGGGACAGGGGGACATGTCCCCCCCCCTTTCAAATTCGTTTGTTATGATTTCGTCATCGCCACGGAGGAGCAGGACCGAGCAGGACACAGAGAGTCTGCCTGTGTCCAGGAACGTCGTGTGCACACTGTAAAAGTAGCTCAGTGACAGGTGTAATGAACAGGTATGGCGGGCGTGGCACAGACAGAGATGAAACACCAGAAGCAGCAACAGATGACTTTAATGTCGTCATGGATGAAAAGAAAGAAAGGAGATGTGAGTCGGTTGATTCAGTAAATTATCTCAGGTCAGGATCATCATATGCTAGGCAACTTCAAACTGTTAGCTAGAGATTCCACACACACACACGCACACACACACACACACAGTTGTTAAAAGCTTTCTGTTTTCTCTGTTCTAAACCCCTGTGCTTTGGTGGATGTGTCTCTTCTTCTTCTCTTCTTCTTCACACACATGTAGCCGTGTTTAAAATGTCTTAATAGGAACAAAACAACGACTTCACATTAACTGGGGTTCTTTTATTTCCGACCGCACCCCATGAAGGACGCAGCATTAAAGATTAGTTGGGTTAACAGAAACAATGCTCCTGTATGGACAAACGAGCTTGAATAAATCCAGCAATTTCAACTGGTATGTGAAAAGGTATTAAAAAATAAAGAAAATAAACTCTATACTCGTCTCTGGGTCTGTACAAATACTCTAGGGCTTAATTTCAACTGCCCTTTTTACCACCCAATAAAACAACGGTAGTGGCCCTCTGAAAATAAGAGGAAAAACAAAGAAATTCACACCATGGGTCAATAACAGGTCACTTACAGCACATTAATATATTCATATTAACACATTTACTTTAAACCGTACTCTTGCAGCACTTCACAGTAATTATACACTCACATTGCTCAGTCATGTTTAATGACACAATAACAGATATAAAAAGGAGAAGTAAATAATCTAAACTCACTTTGCAGCACTATACCGAAACCAAGTGCCCACGTGACCCGCAGCTCACGTGTGAGTTCACGTGTTTCACGTCTCCACTCTATTATAATACAAAAGTGTACATTACATCTCTCTTTGGGACATTACATTCACACATATTGGTTATATTTTAGTGTGTGTTACTGCATTAAAGTAGAACCGAACACTTACTCATATGGAGGCCCATGCGGAGTCACACACTCTCTCTGCGCATGCGCACAAACCCCTAACCTCTTAAAGGGGCCGCGACACATTTCTGTAGTGTGTGTTATTTCTGTGGTGTGTGTTATTTCTCTGGTGTGTGTTATTTCTGTGGTGTGTGTTATTTCTGTGGTGTGTGTTATTGATCGCTTTTTCCCCTCTGCA
Source organism: Hemibagrus guttatus (assembly GCA_033459395.1). Lineage (NCBI taxonomy): Eukaryota > Metazoa > Chordata > Actinopteri > Siluriformes > Bagridae > Hemibagrus > Hemibagrus guttatus. The sequence goes on from JAUCMX010000020.1 coordinate 20,305,393, forward strand.
CGACTGTATAGGGCTCACATAGTACATAAATATACACAGGGGATTAAAAGGGTTGTATAGTTTCTTCGGTTGTTTTGATTTGACCTGGTTACACACAAAGCATTCATGATGGACATTTTTGACTTTATAAAATGATTTTCAAGTCTTGGTGATCTTGGCTTGGCTTGGCTTGGCTATTAAACAATAAAGAAAGTAAGACATCTTTTTTATATACGTAGTTTAGTAGCCTATTATTCTTAAGAGGTAAAGAAGCGAGTGCAGGCAGGTTGGAATGGGTGGAGAAAGGTGTGGGGAGTTCTGTGTGATCAGAAAATATCAGCGAGAATCAAGGGGAAGGTGTACAGGACAGTGGTGAGAGCGGCCATGCTGTATGGTTTAGAGACAGTGTCACTGAGGAAGAGACAGGAGTCAGAGCTAGAGGTAGCAGAGCTGAAGATGTTGAGGTTCTCTTTGGGAGTGACAAGATTGGACAGGATTAGGAACGAGTACATCAGAGGGACAGCTCATGTTGGACGTTTGGGGGACAAAGTTAGGGAGGCCAGATTAAGATGGTTTGGACATGTTCAGAGGAGGGACAGTGAGTATATTGGTAGGAGAATGTTGGACATGGAGCTGCCAGGCAGGAGGCAAAGAGGAAGGCCAAAGAGGAGGTATATGGATGGAATTAATGAGGATATGAAGCTAGTGGGTGCAAGTGTTGAGGATGCAGAAGATAGGGATAGGTGGAGAGAGATGATTCGCTGTGGAGACCCCTGAAGGGAAAAGCCCAAAGAAGAAGAAGAAGTAGCCTACTATTCTTATTGGCAGAATTTATCATTATAATCAACTTCATTATTAACTGGATTTTGTATCACCATAGTCCCTAAATGTATGTAAATGCAGGAAATGGGATTTAAATCAAAAACATTTCCCCCATTTTGTGCCCCCCCTTCTCAAAGCAAAGCTATACCCTTGATAAAGTGTGTAAAGTGGCGTGTGTGAAATTGTGTAAAGTGTGTGAAAGTGTATAAAGTGTATAACGTGTGAAAATGTGTAAAGTGTGTAAAGTGTGAAAGTGTCTGATCTGATCTGAGCTGAGTCTCTGGACATCTGATCTGTGCTGTCTGAGTCTCTTCATCAAGCTCTTTGACCAGCACTAGCAGTGGAGCAGGTGATCCAGCATGAGGAACTGTGTTTTTGTATTGATGAAGAATTTAAATGACTTCTATCTGAATTTTACTGGAAACAGGAAGTCTGTACAGTGGCATTTGAATGTAGCTGTAAATGTGAATGCACCTGACTTACACAGGAAACAGGAAGCCATCTGTTGCCAGTAATCAACTTTCATTTCTAAGAAGCAGTCAGTCTTCAGGCAGAGTGGATGTGAGCTGTGGGAGTTTGACTGGACGTTCTTCACTCAGAGCTGGAGAAGAAACCTGGCGGAATTTTCTGATGTTTTTTGGTCAGATCTCCCAGCAGTGCAGCAGAGTTAGTTTTCAGAATTTTTTTTCTTTCTGAACCGCATGAGGAGCAGTGTGAGGAGATGACGAGCTTGCGCTGGTGAGTTACCACAAAATGATTCAGTATTACAAGTATTACCTCACTGCTAGCTGTTAATGTACCTTTTAGTTAGCCATTAGTTAGCTATTAGTTAGCCATTAGTTAGCTATTAGTTAGCTGTGAAGCCTATTTATGCATGATCAGGTCACATGTCACGAGGAGGTTCATTAGGAGGTTCACAAGGAGGTTCCCAGAAGTCTGATGAATGTGCGCAGAGTTCCCAAACGCCATTTTGCTTTTCTCTCATTTCACTTGTTTCCCTTGTTTCTCTCGTTCTTTCAAATCTTTCGAATATTTTTTAAAAATGGACCAACACAGACCCAGTTTCTCAGTTGAAGAAAGCGACCATGATGGTGAATCTCTTGTGTTTAATCTGGGGTCACTTTCATTTATTTCTATAATTTCTCAGTAGCATGCGACTCGATGTGGACATTTTGTCATCAGGATTTGCGAATTGTCCAGGCCTGATTACTTTATCCACACCTTTCCATTAGCCAGTTACCTGATCGTTGTGTTCGAGTCGTTAAAGCTGCAGTGTTGGATACTTTAATGCATCGTGAACAAGAGCTAGATTAGTTTTTTTTCTTTTTTAACTAGCATTAGCCGATTTCCATTAGCCTCCAGCTACTCTGTACGACAGTGTTTATATACCATTGTTTTTGGTTTAATTTTTTAATTTATTGGTTATATTGTCTGTGGTTCTGTGGATTAATGAGTCAGTACAGTGATGTTCAGTGTTTTTTCAGGAATAAACCAACAGCGTGGTCTTTAACTCCACATTTAGCTCCGATTTGCAGCAGGAATATTGAATGAATGTTGAATGATGAATGTTGTATGAATCACATATTGGATTTCTTCTTTTTGTAAAGAAATTGTAAAACTGACATTTTTGTAGAAATTATAAAGCCATGAGGGGATGTGCTGTGGAGTAAAGTCATTAATCTGGTCTGTTTTAGGTGGCTGTTGGTCAGCTGTGTGGTCTTCCATCCGCAGAGTTACATCATGGGTCTGGAGGAAGCGTCGAGGTTCGTCACCACAAACATGAACTTTTTATTAATAATACAAACACAGTGGAACACAGACGTGTTATAAACAGTTTATTACCATGCCAGCTGTTCAGCAGTGTAATAACCTTTAAAAATAATAATAATAATAATAATAATAATAATAATAATAATAATATGTATAATAGTAATTATGTTATAATAATAATTAATGATATATATGGAGTAAAATGTAGTTGTTTTTTTTCAACTCAATATTCTAATGGAGTCTGATGCTTGAGATATTTTCAGGGATTAAATAAGGAACAGATTGATATTTTTCTGCTTCATATGTTTAAGGTTAAAAATCACACAGTTTAAAACAGACATTATTTGGAGTGTATTGATTAATTCCATGACCTCCAGAGGACAGAGGTGTGCTCTGAGAAGTGTTGAGCGCTCAGAAATCTCTGATACTGTAGGTTCTTGAGGTGTCTGCCGTCTGTATGAGACGTTCCTGCATTCTCCTCCTGCGTTTGGGTTCTGTGATGTGTGTTAGAGTGAAGCTTTGGCGTGATCTGTGTGCAGATGACGATGTTAAAGGGTCAGTGGAGGAGACTGCAGCGGCGCAGCTCCAGAGCTCAGTGCGTCCCTTCTTCTCCAATTACGACACCTACGAGCCGTGGCACAGCGAGCGACTCGGGATCCCGTCTCACTCTGCGTCATATCAGGGCATACGTTTGTGATGGTCAGTGGTTAGGAAGATGAAGATTCAGCAGGCGAGGTTTCCAGGTGCTCCACTCTAAAGACTTCTGTATGTGAGGAGGAACAAGGGAAGCGGCGGTCCAGCTCTTTGGATGAACCTTCTGGGCTCAACATCCCCCAGTGGATAATCATGAGGTTACGCTCCTCACAGCTCCGGCTGCTGGTTTGAGATGTTTATCTGCTGTGAATGGATTAAATCAGATGGAACTGTTTGGAATTGTGTTAAGGGAAAGTTTTATTTTTTGATGTGTTCCTCATGTGTGTTTATTCAGGCTGTACCATGTGTTCTGACATGTTTCAGTATCAGTACTGTGTCCTGTGTGACCCAGGAGTGTGTTCTGTCTCACTGTTGTATTATTATATGTATTATATCAGTTTAATCAAGTCTCATGCATTAAAACAATGTTAAACTTTTGCCAAAGAATTACCTGGTTGCTGATTTTTTACGGGAATCATCATTATCATTACGGGAAAATAGAAATTCACTTCATTATTCAGTCTTCTGTATGAAAACAGAATGGAATAAAACTCTACATCAGACAAAAATAATCTCATTACAACATAATCTTCATCTGATCCCACCGTGCTTTAGGAGAGAACAGGATCGTAATAATGCTTTACATAGACATTCATTTAACTTCATCATTAATACATCAGCAACATTAACACAGCATCTAACACTCGCATTTTAATAATGAACTTAACAATCTGAATAATCAGAATAAACCCAGAGTTTGATGCTCTAACACCTCATGCATGGTGATGTGTGTATGATGTGTGTAAGGAGTCTGCAGTGTCAGCGCTGTGCATCAGTCAGAGGTAAAGCTGAAGAGTTTACTCATCTTCACAGTTTCTCAGTAACACTGCAGACAAAGTGCTTTTATTTCGTCAGAAAGTCTTTCAGGAAATGAGCGACATTTATTCGTGTTGTATAGTTTGAGCTTTCCTTTCTTTTAATCAGATATTAAAGAAACATTAATGCATGATATGTTTCATACAACATTTACATCAGCTGAAGTGAATACAAATGAACGTAAAATAACGTGCAGTTTATTAACACTGATGATTATTAACGTTAAAGGAACATGAATGTAAAGCAGCACAGTTTTCATCAACACTCTGACTAACGATAAACAACCTTCGTCACTTACCGTAAAAACACTGATCTTATTTATCATCCGCTCAACACACAGCTCCGTGAGCCACTGGAAATTATTTCATTTTTTGGATGAATTAATGGAATTTAATTTAAATTAGATTAAAGTGACTCTAATCATCCGACAGCAAAACAGCGATCAGTTCAGCCCGAGTTCCTGTGTTCTGTCTGACTCGGTCGGTTCTAAAACCACTTCACGCGCTCAGACTTCTTGGCTCTCGGGTCATCTGTGTGAGCTCGGCTTATGTGTCTGGTGCGAGCGCTGCAGGTTTCCTCATAGATCTTGTCACCCTCGTCATCCTCCTCTTCATCAGCCATAAAACGCTGGAACGTTTTGCTGAGTTCATCCACTGGATCGCACCGCGCTCTCCGTCCCTTCGGCCCCACCCTCGTCCTTATTCTCACGATGAATTGGTCATCCAGCTCGCGCTCCAGCACGGTCTGTAGGTTGCGGTAGAGCTCCACGGCGAGCGAGGCTCCGGTGAGAAGAGACTCGGGTTCGACACCCCTCATCAGCTCCTGAGCGACGGTGTGGACCAGAGAGCCGCTGTACAGCCTGATAATCACACCAACACCACAGTGAGGAAGATTAGCTCTGAGGTTTATATTCTCAATAACCAGTAAAAGATTTTACACACAAACACACACACACACACAGACACGCACACATATTGAAATGTTTAATAATTCGCTTCTTCCAAATCGCACACATCTTATCTTACATTCAGAACTTTGATCTTTACTCAGCAGTGAGCCATTACATCCTCCACATGGCCGACTGCGTAGCGAAGTTTTCAGTACCTGTGGTCTACGTGGGTGAGGTTTCATGACTCACCATTTACTCGTTTAACTGAGAGTTTATCTGTAATGACCTACAAGCCATGTGGGTCGAATCCAGGCTCAGATCTAAAGCAGTGAGTCTTCACATCACCACCATGTGCAGGACTTTCTCTTCTCTGCACTTTAATTATTATTAGACCTTCCATTTTTTTTTCTGTCGGTCACTGACTGCATCTCGTCCGTTAGAGAGCTGCTTCGGTGCTGCTGCTGATGTTATGACTCTGTTTCATGTTTGTGATGATTCCAGCATGAAGCTGTGTGAGATCAGAAGCGAGCGTACCTCGCTAACTCTGGCTCCGGCACTGGACAGTTCAGCAGCTGGTTCAGAATGAAGCTGTCCTTCAGGCAGCACTTCCACTGACAGAAAGCATGGGCTATCTCCAGATCCAACAGCTTCTGACCTTTACGCTCCTGCAGGTTTTGAAGCCTGAAAATCACTGTGCTGGCTTCTGAGCACAGGAGGAGATCAGACACATCAACCACATGCTCAAAGATCTTTAATCATCTCAGTCTAATATTTACATTTGATCTTAGTCTGATCTCATTTCAATCTCAGTTCTCTTTTTATCTATCTTGCTTTGATTGTACTATCTCATTCTAATCTTTACCTATCTTGGTCTGATTGTTAACTATCGTTAACGATCTCTGCTATCCTGGTCTGACCTTTACATCCATTAACTCTGTCTGATCTATGTCTTAATTTCCTCTTAATTGATGTTTGCATTTTTTGTTATCTCTGTCTGATGTCTACGTCTGATCTTCCCGTGTCAGTATCTTCTGTCCTCATCTCATTTGGATCCTTAAGTATCTCTGATCTCAGTCTGATCTTTACCTATGGCGGACTGATGCTCTCTGCACAGGTGACCATACACCAGGCCGATGAGTAAAGCCCAGAACATTTCGGCTTTCGGCTCGGGCTGAGCGTGATTCAGCCAGAATCCTGTGACGTAGACGGCGAGCCTCAGACTCGGGGGGATGAGGAGCGAATTAAACATCGGAGACACACAGAGAGCATCCAACAGGACTTGCAGTCGTAAATGCTCCGGTTCCTACAAGAGAAGATCAGAGAAGGTTTAGCGTTAATAATCATAAACAATCCAGCAGTCGAAACTGGGATGTTTGAGCATCTGTTCAGTGGAATGATGAACCATCATTCCATCATCAATGCAAGAAACTGGAATGTTGATGTGCAATATTATATAGATGAAAGAAAGCTATTTTAATGATGTAGTGGGATTAAATAACATCAGTTACAGACTTTAGCTGCTAAACCTGCAGCCATCCATTTTAAGATATTCTACAGGCGTCATGTCAGTGTAAAGCCCGAGTTTGGTCATCAGCATAGAAATGAAATGCATGAAGATCCAGAGACATCAAACAGCCAAGGGTTCACATCTAGCTAATCAACAGGAAATAAACAGGGACTAAGACAGAACCCTGTGGAACTCCATGGGAAACTCTGATTGATTTTGGACCAAAAACTCTGATGCACAGTGCTGGAGTAGCAGGGTGAAGATGGCCGATGCCAACAGACTCAACAAGCTTATTAGGACAGCAGGCTCTGTCATGGGAGTGGAGCTGGAGTCTCTGGCTGAGGTGTCTAAGAGGTATCACGTCACACCCCCTGCATGCGACACTGGAGTCGTACTGGAGCACGTTCAGCCGTAGACTGAGACCACCAAAGACAACCAGAGAACGCCACAGGAAGTCTTTCCTACCAGTGTCCATCAAACTCCTCCCCTTTCAGTAGGGAGCAGAGCTAACCAATGAACACTAACTATATCAAAATTTCACAATAATTACAGTGTACATTAATATAATATCATGTGCAAAATCATACCATGTGCAATGTGTTATTATGTGCAATATGTTCTAGTTCCCTAGCATCTCTTTTGCACTTTGAATACATTTTGTATATATAGAATATTTCATTTCATTTATATTTTTGAATACATTTTGTACTTTTTTGAATACATTTGTATATAAAGATTATTTCATTCATATTTATTTTTCTGGTTGTCTAAAGCAGTCTCTGGCAAAAGAATTTCCTTCTTAATAAAGTTCTATCTTATCTTATCTTACCTCCCACAGTGAGTCCAGGTGAAGGTGTGTCCCTACACGTCCTGGTAGAACAGCTGGAACCATGGAGCTGGTCAGCGTCATTCCCTGCCTGCCATATTCCTCCACGTCAGCCTGCTGTTTGTCTCCAGAAGACCTGCCGCCTTTCCCCACTTCCTGCCATCTGGTACACAGCAGTACACCGTACATCACCTGTCGTATCAGCCGAGACGTCTCGCTGCTGCAGCTCAGCTCGAAGTCCTCCACCTGGGCGTTCAACATGACCCTCTGCAGTGTCACCACATCAATGATGGTGGAAGCCAGCTTGCCTTCTGCCAGAGGTTTCAGAGACCAGCCCGGAAGCTTCTGTAAAGGGCCTGGAGGAACTGTCTGGGGTTCTCCACTCATGAAGAACTGACCAATGGAGCTGGGGCCGAGTCTGTACTCTGCCATCCCCTGATATATTGCTGTTCGAATGCTGCTTGATTTCTTGTTCTTCCCCAGGGGGCTTAGGAGAGCAGCGATGGCTTCTTTCGGGCTGGGGAACTGTGATAACCACACGAGTATGCCATCCACCTGGGCGGTTCCTCCGGGTCTAGTTGAGAACTTTGAGAAGTTTGGAAATGAACTCTTGTCCAGTTTGGTGTAGTCGTTGCCCAGGATGATGGCAAAAAGTGAAAGATTATATTTATTCATGTGGTTAAAAGTGGCGCAGAGGTTTATAACACGGTATGACTTGGAAGGGATGAAATTTTTAGCATTGTGTCTTAGCTGGCTCACTTTCCTCCACTGGAAATGCCCGATGGGCAAAAATCCACTCTTGATGTTGAAGATGTAGAAATCGCTGTCGCTGGAGAGAACAGGACAGTCCCACTCACTGGCCAACGCGGCTAATTCCCAATCTGCCTCTGCCAGACACTGAATGAAGGGAATTCCGAGTTTGTGGAGGATCTGCTTGAACACATTTTTGGTGAAAATGGGTAGCCTTTCTCCTGACTGGCCCCTGGACAAGGCACTGGCCCTTCTGATTCTTTCTTGGCATCTCGTCTTCAGGGTCTGGAATTTCTTGCCACTGACGTCGTCCCCTCCGTCGAGCACCACGTAGGGCTCGATATCACAGATTCTGAGATTTCTGAAAAACAGTGTAACTATTTTCTCAAAGCCATCGTAATCTCCACCGTGTGCTTGGTCCAGGTGTGACCTGAAGTACAGGGAGTAGTACAAACTGGATCCGTCTATGATGAGTTTGCTTCCTCTAAAGCAGCGAGGCTTCAGGAAATCTCTGTTGCTCTCGATGTAGCTGTGAAGTCCCTTAATTCCCATCGTGAGCAAGGTTCACTCCTTGAAATCTAAAATGATGAAAGTACGCAGCGTGTTGAGTTTACAGAGTTTACATTTACAGAATGTATTCTGAAAAAAATCTAACATTGATAATGCACTGTTCTAGACACTGTTCTAGGGACGTCATGTCCCTCACGCTGACGAGTTTGTCCTGTGTTTATGTTTTGTTGACGTCGACACGCGTCCTGCTGCTCTGGATCATCTTCAGTCTCCTCTCCTGGTGGATTCTCACTGCATCTCTCCCTCAGGTTTCCTGATTGCTCTCGCGGGGATTTAAGTTTAAGTTAAGTTTAAGTTAGTTCAGCCCTTATGTGTGAGTGTTTAAACCCTTGTGTTCAGTAATATGTTCTTCCTGGTTTCTGGTTCTCTGTGTTGTGGATTATCTCCGCTGCTGTTGTTTGATTTTGAATGACTGCCCTTTAAATAAACTTCACCTGCACCTTCACCTGCACCTCCTCCTCCCCTCTGCTATGTGACAACAGTTAACATTAACTGCTTTTATGATGAGGTTTTGAAGATGAAATCTCTCTACACATTTTTAAGGATCTATATTTTCAGGAGAAAGAGAAACTAACCGCTGCTGCTAGACAGGAAGCTGCAGTTTTAAACATGCAAAAAAATAAGAAATCAGGAAGGGGGCCAACACTTTTTCACACCACCGGACCTGCTCGCCCTCCTGAAATCCCCAGGTTTAATGGCCTAATTAAGAATGCTATAAGCTATGGTACGGATGATAAGATAAATACATAAAATATATAAATTATAAATTCATCATAAAATACATACATAAAATTAAATATGTATTAAATAAATACATATATACATCATATAAATGCATAAGGTTTGTTATTTGGTGTAAGATTGTAAGTGGGAGAGACTTGTATTATCTTTTCAATAAAAGTATTTTCAATAAAAATGTAAATTTAATTTCTGACCAAAATCATTTTTTGGCATTTTTGACATGAATAAAACTCGATGAAAATCCATAAACTATCCGAAAAAATTCTAATAACAAGGATATGCATGAAGAAATAAACATATTACACTCAATTGTTCCTCTTCTTTTTCTTCTTCTGCTTATTATTATTATTATTATTATTATTATTAATATTATTATTAACACTGTTAGCATTACTTTAGCAGTGGACTTCAACAACATGTCCTCAAATCAAGAGCATGAACGAATAGAAAGAGAGGGAATGTCATGGGTTATTAAATTAATAAAATATCATTTTGAGGTTTCTAAACCTTACCTCAATTTCCTTTAATACCTGCAGTAAATAACTGCGCTGAAGTTGTAGACTGTGGATCTTCTTTAGTTCTTCTTTGGTTCTGCTTTGGTTCTGCTTTGGTTCTGTGTCTCAAACAGCACGGTGTCTGTGGAAGCTTCTGATCCCGTGACTCCAGCGCTGCGTGTGAAGTGGGACGCGGCCAGTGGGCGGAGCTTTATTTCCATCATCAGGAAAACGAAACCTAAAGCCTCAGACGGAGGGAAAGCGAAACTCAGACAGGGTCAGACACTTCACTGTCCTGTGCTCATGCTTTGGTCAGTTTTATCAGCCTGACCAGCAGGGGAGCTCGTGACCCGGGTTAATATTTTTCCCCTCAATGTTTTTATTTTTCTCAGTTTATTTCATTCAACACTGAACACTTCATGCAGTTTCTTCTGCATCCTTTATGTCGTGTTATTGCAGCAGTCTTTCTGTCTGTTTTTCAAAAATGTGCAATATTCAAGAAGAACAGTCCTGATCAAATAAGGCAAAGAATAAATAAATAAATAAATAAATAAATAAATAAATAAATAAAGAGAGAGAGAATAAAGAGAGACTGCTGAGGGGACGAGTGTTTATAGCTGAAGAGAGAGAGAGAATAAAGAGAGAGACTGCTGAGGGGACGAGTGTTTATAGCTGGAGAGAGAGAGAGAATAAAGAGAGAGACTGCTGAGGGGACGAGTGTTTATAGCTGAAAAGAGAGAGAGAATAAAGAGAGAGACTGCTGAGGGGACGAGTGTTTATAGCTGAAGAGAGAGAGAGAATAAAGAGAGAGACTGCTGAGGGGACGAGTGTTTATAGCTGAAGAGAGAGAGAATAAAGAGAGAGACTGCTGAGGGGACGAGTGTTTATAGCTGAAGAGAGAGAGAATAAAGAGAGAGACTGCTGAGGGGACGAGTGTTTATAGCTGAAGAGAGAGAGAGAATAAAGAGAGAGACTGCTGAGGGGACGAGTGTTTATAGCTGAAAAAAGAGAGAATAAAGAGAGAGACTGCTGAGGGGACGAGTGTTTATAGCTGAAGAGAGAGAGAGAATAAAGAGAGACTGCTGAGGGGACGAGTGTTTATAGCTGAAGAGAGAGAATAAAGAGAGAGACTGCTGAGGGGACGAGTGTTTATAGCTGAAGAGAGAGAGAATAAAGAGAGAGACTGCTGAGGGGACGAGTGTTTATAGCTGAAGAGAGAGAGAGAATAAAGAGAGAGACTGCTGAGGGGACGAGTGTTTATAGCTGAAGAGAGAGAGAGAATAAAGAGAAAGACTGCTGAGGGGACGAGTGTTTATAGCTGAAGAGAGAGAGAGAATAAAGAGAAAGACTGCTGAGGGGACGAGTGTTTATAGCTGAGAGATTGTAGGAGGTTTTCAGTGTGATGATTGATGTGTTGTGGTGTGAGAAGAACATGGGGACGTTCTGTTAGAGAAAATAATAACAGCTCTGGTTTGGTAGCAGTGACTTCATTAAACGTGCATAATGTTTATTATTGTGTAAATAATGTTTATTAGTAATACGTAATGTTAATCATGCACATAATGTTTATTATAGTGTAAATAATGTTTATTAGTAATAAGTAATGTTAATCATGCACATAATGTTTATTATAGTGTAAATAATGTTTATTAGTAATAAGTAATGTTAATCATGCACATAATGTTTATTATAGTGTAAATAATGTTTATTAGTAATAAGTAATGTTAATCATGCACATAATGTTTATTATAGTGTTTATCAGACACATGGAGGATCAGAGATGTTAATGAAACACTGATCTAAGTGTTATAATAATGTGACATTCTGTATAGATTTAATCCAAGCGTCTGTTTGTCTCCATCTAGTGGACAAAGCGATGATGACACCGAGAAACACGAGGCCATGTTTAGTAACAACCAGCTTCAGTATGTGTGTAGCGGAAGTGTGTGATGAGATCAGTGCCACAGTGTGTCATCACCCAGAAATCTCAAACACCAGATTTCGTGTTAAATAAAGTTCTTGGCAGGTTTCACTCCGAGGAACCTGAAGGACACAAAGACGTGTTTCTACAGCGTTCTAATGAACCGCTGACTTCACACCTTGTAATAAGTGATTCATAAATAAGTTATAAAAACAACATACTGAGATCATTATATTAATATTTACTTCCATAGATGATATAACAATATTTAGGACACTACTTATAATAATAATAATAATAATAATAATAATAATAATAATACTAATACAAATAATAATAATAATAATAAAAATAGAATAGAATATTAAACATGCTGTTATTATTCACAATCGTTTATTTTTCACTAGACCTATAAGGACTGAAGTATCTGTGGTAACATGAAGCTAACCGCAGGCTGCAGTCATCACAGCTGGATAAACAGTTCTATGGTTTATTTGTTGTAAAAGAAAATAAAACCAGAATAAGGCTGTTTTTAAAGCCACGCCTGCTGCTGATCTCTGCTCGTAACCCTGCGTTGTTTGTGACTCCACCAGCCTCTGAGCTCAGACAGCAGACGTGAGAAGATTTGTGTAAATTTGTGTAAAAAGTTTGCATCTGATCTTGAAAGCCACGGCGCGATCCTGACTTCTCGGATTGCGAGCTGGTCTGCAGCGTGACGGCGGTGTCATATGAACACACACAGATTCACACGGGCTAAACTTAGCTCTGCTACACACAGGAAGACACACAACACTCCCAAAAACACACACACACACACACACACTGCTCTGGGTTTTACTGCAGGGTTTAAAACTCTGACTGAGGAGAAAATGTTCCAGCTCACGTGTTTACGGAACCTTTAACACTCCACATCTGGAACTTTTTCATTTATCGATCCATTTTACAGCAAATTTTCGGAAAATGTCACTGCAGATCCCATCACTTTGGGCTTTTTACTTCATTTTGATGTTGGGTAAGTTTATTAAGTGTTTTATTCCTCTTACACCTATTAGTTTTTATCCATTTCTAGTTATGTTAGCGTTGTGGAATGTTGGGATAATGAGTTGTTGTTATTTTGTTCTAGCAGCTATAAACACTCAGCAGTCTCTTTTTATTCTCTTGCTTCTATATAAACACCTGAGGAAGCAGAAACTCCTCTGTCCTGCAGCTGTGAGACAGTTTAAAGCGCTGAAACTGGAGACTCCTTCCACAGATGATAAATAAACACATCTCTGCTCTGAATAAACCATTACACACGTTTTATTTGATTTGTTTATGCAGAGTTTCCACCGTTGCTATGGAAACGATAAGGTATCAGAGCGAGTGCATTAATATAGACCTGCGCTACAGTCCGAGCTGCTGTTAGAGAGAATTGATCAGCACCTTATCCACCAATCAGAGTCCAGAACTCAGCAGCAGTGTGCGGAGTAAATCAGGATATTTAACAAAAACAATATTATTATCACTATCAGAACCAGACAGAATTTTTCCCATCATGCCTAGCTGTGTTTCCGGTTACTCAGAGCCTCCTGGTGTTTATTCCCTGCAGTGCGGTGGTGTGATGGCAGCTGTGCCGAGGTTGACTCCATGACGGAGGCGGTGGTTGGAGATAACTTCCAGTTGGGCTGCATCTCCTGTAAGAGGAGGGAGGAAGTGGTCGGCGCTGCTACTGTGGACTGGCACTTTAAACCCCTCGGAGGAGACGAGTTCTTCCACGTCAGTGCCTTTGCTCACGGCCTCCAGACGCTTCACCTGATGCTAATTGGTGGCATTAAGCTAGCGTGTTTCGTGTCTGGTTGCTTCTTTAGTTCTGCAGCACATCTGTAGTGACCATTAGTGGTGAAATTACGGTCCAGTTTCCACATTTTGTTTACTGACTACATTTAAGGTGAAATCTGTCTATTTTTAAATGTTCAAGTTTATTTTTTTTCCCATTAAACTTTCCCGATTTTTTTCATTAACCTTTCCCGATTTTTTTCATTAACCATTCCAGATTTTTTTTTATTGAGTATTGAGCAAAAAACCTGAGCTTTCAGCAGCAAATGATATTTAAATTCAGATTTTGTCAATTATATGCAAATTAGGTGCAAGACATCTAAGCGGTCAACTGGATCAGTTCCTGGGGCTGAGGTCCGGGGGTGCGACGGCTCCTCAGTCCCTCACTCATGACTTCAGATCCTCTTTACTGTGTATCCACTGTTTAAAATGGATAAACACATACACAGGCCTGGTTTAATCTTCTCCTGTGATGTGTCTGCTCTCATTAAATGTGTGCAGATCGTTGGTGCTTCCGGTCAGCGTATGTAGCTAGCGTAGTTACCTCACATTCCTATGGCTCTAGAACCACACATGTAGCCACTGATTAGAGTTTTATTTAATCTGGGTTTAATTACTCAGCTTTAGACGCTATGTGTAATTACAGTTTGGCTCTCATTGTAATGTAAAACTGCTGTACAGACCACGCCCACATAAGCAGCAGCATTGTCATGTCCTGTTAGTGTGAACGTAGCGTCATTGAGCTTCTGTTTGATTTCTGATTGCAGATCTTCCATTATGATTACCCGACCTCCACCATCCTGCACGAGAGCTTCGAGTCTCGGCTCGAGTGGAGCGGAACTAAAAGAACGTCGGATCTCCAGATCGGAGCCATTATCATCCGGAACGTCACCTTTAACGACACCGGCACCTACACCTGCACATTCAAGCGCACGCTCTTCCTCCCGCTTCAGGACGAACACGTGACCATCAAAAAAACAGTGGAGCTCACTGTCCTGGCAGAAGGTAACGTCATTTCATTCCTTTTATAAATGTTTCTCTTAAACACATTAATTTGCGTTTTTATTATATCTATTCATGATATTTTTTGTTTACAGAAAAGATTTTGGATCAGTTTAATTAGCTGAATCACTTCATATTCCATCATTTAGAACATCTATAAAAATACAATTATTTTACATGACTGGGGGCGGGGCATGTACATGCTAGAAAGTATTTAATTGGACGAACACGATGTAACGTTTAGGAGACTCCGTCTGAAGCGGGGATCGCACCCGGGCTCTCTGTGGTAATCACAAGGACTCGGGCGCAGTTTGTCAGATGCTCACACAGTATATAGTAAAGCGCTGCTTTATTAACAAAACTCAAAACAAGACTAACACAGGACACTGGACACGTGATTAACAAAACATAACGATAACACGGCAACCTGGAAACGTAACAGCGCCTGACCAAACAACAAACAATGAGTGACCAAGACAGATACAAAAGGGCCGATACTGTAAATAGGACAAAACATTAGTGGCCTGTCCAGAACAATAGGAGGGGCGTGGCACAAAACACGTGGGGAATACACAAACAAAAAAGCAGGCTATGACGAATCACCTGCCAGCGCTCCCCCTGGTGGTCTGTCAGGGAACTGTCCCAGCAGCTCCTGACACACGAATCCAGCAGAAAGTGAATCATGTTCCTGGAGTAGAGACGCCTGATCTGTCTGAGGCATTTCATCATTTTATATGATCCTTCTCTCTTCAGCTAAGCGTGAGCTGACGGCGGTGGTTTCAGAGATCATGATGTACATCATCATTGTATTTCTGCAGCTGTGGCTGATCGGTGTGCTGATTTACTGCTACAAAAAAATTTACGCCGAGAATGAAGCTCGTGAGGCCAAAAAAGCTCTGCGCTCAAAAAACAAGTAAGACTTTTATTTTGTTATTTAAAAAAAAAAAAGGACAAGAGCTGCAGACCAAACGGACTCTCTATAAAGTTTTTAAAGTTCTTTAATTCTTTACTTTGCTCTCTTCACTCTAAGGCTAATTGACTCAAAGGACACGTGTGATGGAGTCCACCTGGAGTAGCCTGCACGTCGGTCAGTGATTATATTCTTACTGTATAAAATGTATTTATTATATCAGACATTTCCTTTTGTTCTAAATGAGTGCATTTTGTTTGGTTTGGTTTTTATTAGCAGTGATGAATCCCGGACGTTTTGCTGATCACAAGAAGAAATATCTTTAAAGTCTTAAACATGAATAAATTCACTGATAACAGAATCATGGGTCATTCATTGATGATGGTTTATTGGTTAATCTACCTGCTTTACTACTAGATTGTACATTAAAGTGTTTATTTAATGCAAGTTTCTAAAGGAGTCTGTTGACTTTAAAGCTTGTTTACTGGGATGCTAGTATGTAAGTAAGCGTGTTTACTCTCTTATTAAAGTTAGCTTAATTAGTCTGCCTACTTTATTGCTAGTTTGTACATTGCCCTTTTCTTATGCTAGTTTTTAAAACAGCCTTTTAACCATAATGGTAGTTTTCAGTTTTGTTTACCTATTAGCACGTGGATTTGTATGTTAGCATATTTACTGTTAGTTAGTTAGTCTATTTAGAGGTGTGCTAATTAGTAGTGCACTAAAAAGGGAACCTACAGAGTCTACATCAGATGAGTTTCCCTCAGGATGACTGCAGGAAAGTTAGCTATCTTCTGTGTAGCATGTAGCTCAGAATCTTTATCTGAGATAAAGAAAGAGAAAGTTCAGTGTTCATTTGCATAATTATTGTCCGCTTTTCTTCACCAACAAAATACTCCACACTATTCACCTCATCTGTGAAGAAGTGAATAAATAAATCAGACAAGAAACACTGGAGATATGTTAGAAATGCTATGCTAGCACTTCTCTAGCAGACATGTACACACACTTTCATTTCTAGTATGTTGTATTTAATGTTTTTGGGCCTTTTTTTTCCACATTTGATTGAAAATTAATAAACAGCCAAATAAAATAAATGTGAATGTGTTTTATGATCATATCATCTAACAGCAGTCTAAAATCATAAAAGAATATTTCATTCATTAATGATGTTCTGATCATTTCAGATCAGTTCTGAGGTCCTCCATCATGAGCGGCTGCTGTTCTTTCAGAGTGTTGTATAGAATCTGCTTTGCTGAATCTCCCCTGGACCTCATGGGCCCCATCAAAAGAGCCCTCATTTGTTTCTGAGGTGTTTTCTCAACTTGGATGTCTTGGTACTCCTCGTCATTGATGACCTTCACGCTCAGGAGTTTGTCCAGTATGGGTTCCACAGTACAGGCTCTCTGTATCAGCATGTCTGTGTGCTGATCGATAAAGACGGCACCTGGAACCACCGTGCAGATCGTTTTAATAATATGACTTTATCACCATTACATTAAAATGTTATAATATGATTATAATGTTACATCACTGTCTAATTTTTGAGTGTTTAATATGTAAGAAATAACACACAGTGGTCCGAAGTGTAGTAAAGCAGTAATAACTGGTTCAGTGCGTTCTACATTCTGCTGCTTAGTTATTGCCACTTCAGGACGAGAATTCTAGCTAATAGCCGCCTTTAAAAAAAATCAGTGGTGACTTTTGTGACTTGTTGAAATTAAAGATAAAACATCTCTTTACCACACAGCCGTGACGACATCGGATTATCCACCTGCAGAAACACAGAAAGATTCTAATAACTTCGGTCCATAAAACCAACAGATTTTATTGTTATTCAAAGTAAAGAGTCTAAACATAAACATATAAATGTCCTGAAACAACACTGTGCCATAATCATGGTTTATACAGTGAGTGAAGTTCACGTACCTCCATGTATTCATGCTGAAGACAAAAAAAAACAAAAAAAAAACACACAAAACAGAGAAGAATAGATGAAGATGAAATACTTCTCTTCAATTATTCTCTAGATTAGGTGACACGATTAAATTTCACACGTTCTCTGGGAAAATCTAATGATGAAAGCTAATGTTAGCTTGAGGCCATGTTCTGTCACGTTAGCTTTATTTATCTCGTATTATGTTACAGAATGGTTATAATAATAATTAATACGATACGTAATGATTTTACATAAAACATAGATGAGATGCATTTCGACTTCATATTAATCCGAGTTAAAGCACATTTTATCTCCAAAGACTTGCGCTGGTTTATAACTGAATCTGAATCATGACAAGATGGCGGCTGACCTGCGGAGACACAGCGACACCTGGCGGAGTTCTCTCGCATTTCAATGACTATTAAACAC
The DNA here is from genome assembly GCA_033459395.1 of Hemibagrus guttatus. Taxonomy (NCBI): domain Eukaryota; kingdom Metazoa; phylum Chordata; class Actinopteri; order Siluriformes; family Bagridae; genus Hemibagrus; species Hemibagrus guttatus. The sequence continues at coordinate 20,323,326 of JAUCMX010000020.1, forward strand.
CAGAAGCGAAACCTTTAAAAGCTCAGTACAGAATTTAATCAAAGTAAGTTTAATAAATTTAAAAATGTAAATTGTAGGTGCCGAGATGAACATTGTTTGATGAACGTTATATTAAAACAATAATAATAATAATAATAATAATAATAATAATAATAATAATAAAGGATCCTGCAGAGTGACCGATTCTGTCCTGTATGTAAATCCACGGAGGAGGAGGATCTACCTGTACAACAACGACAAGGAGAAACCGAAAGCAGAGCGCGCTCACTAATCTACAGCTCAAATATAATCATATAAATAACAATCAAGTAAAATCGGGTTTTCACTTTCCTGTGAGCGGATGCTGTGAGATGGTCAGTGACTCACCACGGACATTGTGCAGATGATCTGGGTCAGAAGATGAACTTGAATCCGAAGCGCGCGTTTTTCCCCCGGGTGAAGTCCTGCTTAATTCACCGGATTTCAGAGTCACTAAACTCATCAGTTTATCGGTGAACTTTTTAAAAAGATTGTGCGTTAACGACTGAATCGTCTAGTAATTCATAAAAAATAAAACAACTCAATAAAAAATCTGAATCGCTGCCGGACGTCTTCCCAGTAACGTGGAAAGGGGCGGAGATTCGAAGCCTCTTCCTCTTTCCGGTAACTGAGGTGTTTAAACCTTTACAGAAGTGACATTAAACTCTGGATCTCAGCTCCGGGATGAAAGCTACACACTCACCCTGAAACACATGAAGCACATGTTGATGTTGAGGTGTTTGGGACGTGTTTAGTGAGGGCTCTCACCTTCCTGTGACGTAGCAGTGGGGAGATGTTAATACCAGCGCAGTGACCACTGAGTTGTACAGTAGATACAGTCACAGTCAGATTCTGATTTCTTGCTGCTGTGATATAAACTGACCCTGAGGACCGTTTCTGTCCCAGAATGCAATGCAACACATCTTCTGCCTTGTTAGTGATGTGTGTAACAAGCTGTGGGGTTTTCTTTATTTAAGTTAAGTAGTCTTTATTTGTCACATACACATTACTGCAGAGTGAAATTCTTCCTTCACATGTCCCATCCTTGGGGGTTGTGGTCAGAGCGCAGGGCCAGCCATGATGCAGCACTCCTGGAGCAGGGTGGGATGGGGGCCTTACTCAAGGGCCCAACAGTGGCAGCTTGGCGGTGCTGGGGCTTGAACCCCTGATCAACGACCCAGAGCCTTAACCACTTGAGCTACCACCACCCCCCAATATTATTATTTATCAAGATTATTTGATAAACATATAAATATTATATGCTAATGTATTTTTTTCTTTATCTTTAAGCAAATGAAATTTTAAACACATTTTCATATTTTCTCACATCTTATCAATTTGTTGACTTACACTTTCTTTAAAAACCTTTTCAGAATTTTGTTGAGTTTGAGATTTAAACGGATGAATAAACAGATAAACACTTTTATCAAACAATTTATTTACATTAATACACAATCTGATGATTGATCTGAAGACATAAATCACTTAAATCATTCAGAGTACAAAATTTGTTGGTGTTTTGATGTTCAAAGAGGTAGTGAACCACATTAGTACACACACACAAACACACACACACACACACACACACACACACAGTAGATATGTTTAGAAAGATGACAAATTGCATTGATTACTTGAGGACGCAGGTCGAGTGGAAACGTAAAGGTCTCCATTTGTGTCCTGATAAAGTCTGAGTAAAAAAAAAAAGAACAAATATAAAGTTCATCATGATTTTTTTGACACTTTATAGTGGAACGAGTCGTTTCCATGGCGACCCACCATCCACAGATCAAAGTTCTCCGTGTAGAAGAGAGAAACCGTGCTGAATCTCACGCTGAACTCTGAAGAAGCCTGATCCTGAGTTCCTTAGATAAGGCTGTGTTCCGATACTGTTTTTGTCTCCCCCTTGTCCACTTGCTCGTGGTTGTGTGCGCTCGGCCATCGTGAGATCTGTCCGGTTACTTTAGAATGATCCGGAAGGCAGTGCTACAGTTTACTTTCCGAAGTTGTGTATCAGTGTGAGCGGTAGAGAACTGATCTGATTAGCACACTGGCTAATCAGCAAGTTAGCATCAAAATCCTGTCCACTTGTGATGCAAGTGCTCATGTGTTCACTTCCAGAAGAAGTCGATGAGGACGTGTAGAACCTGGGCATGTTGTGGAACGCCTCCTTTCTCTAGCAGAGTCCATTAATGTTGCCAGACGTCCGGCGTCCCCTCGGACTTCACCGGCGTCTGCGTTCCAGCATTCAGTGGTGAGATGTTCATACTGGCCAGAACTTCCTGTGCGCTTTTCCCAAGCATGCTCTGCACATCGCAGACGAATCGGTAGACATATCGCTTGCCGGCCGTTTTGTGGATGATGTTCTTGTGGTAGTAGTAGCGCAGGCCACGGCTCAGCTTCTCGTAGTTCATTTTGGGTTTGTTCTTGCACTGACCCCATCGTTTAGCCACCTGCATGAGAGACACATGGTCAATCCTCTGCTCTTCATCATCCTCTACATGTCTGATGAAGTGCTACACTCATTTTATTGTAAATAAATAAATGGAATAAGACAGTGCTGTTGAGTGCACTACACAAACAGAAGGTAACACGCTACTGCCGTAAAGCAGACTATACGAGATAAAGAATAAAAGTCGTGGGTCATGCAGTTACAGTAAATGAATAAACAGCAGGATGCAGTAAAGCAGAGCAGTGTGTGCAGTGTGTTTTATTCCTCCTACACCACAGCAATGACCTGAACCTTCATTCACTAAAGAAAAGACCTGGAATATTTTTATCCTTTACAGCTACA
>JAUCMX010000020.1:20338637-20373637 GCA_033459395.1 Hemibagrus guttatus
GCCGACATTACAAAACAGTTACGCACGTGCACAATAACTTTCTGGTGTTGTTCGGTGCCAACGTTGTTGTTTTGGTTTTTTTTTGGGCATTTTTCACTGTAGACTTTTTTTTTAATTAGTTTTATTTTCCGATCTTTCCACGCACACACACAGAACCGGTTGCATTGTAATTAGTGTCCAGAATCATTCAAAAAACAACAACTCTAAAATGTGTTTTTAAGAAACAGCAGAATGTTCCTAAAATGTTTGTTTATATTCTGCTCTTCTTCTACTACTGGTGCAGTGACATTTCTGCAGATGAATGCGATTATTATTATTATTATTATTATTATTATTATTAATATTATTAATATTTCGTAATGTAATGTAATGTAAAATTATTTAAATGTTTTTTTTAATTATTTAACTGTTACTGTTACACTGACCGGAAATAGTCACGCACATTTCTCTTTTTTGTTATTATTATTGCTATTGTTTTTATTTTTATTATTATTATTATTATTATTATTATTATTATTATTATTATTATTAGTTGTTCTCTATAAAAATGAATGGAGAAACAGAAGATTGTAAAATACCTGCGAAAACTTTTGAGAGAGAGAGAGAGAGAGAGAGAGAGAGAGAGAGAGAGAGAGAGAGAGAGAGAGCAGTGTGATGGTCACTTTCAGTGTTGATATATATATATATATATATCAGGAATCAAATAAAATCAACACAATTTCGATTTATGACAAAACAAATTGTTTATAAAATAAACCTATTAGCTATTTTATAAATGATAATACAAATGATAATTTTTTAAAATACAAATTATTTTAAGTTAATTTCATTTTCATGAACAGACTGAAAAAGGAACAAAATGTCTTTTTGGTTTTATTTTTAATGAAAATTTTTATAATAAATGAATATTTTATTTTTTATGAAAATAATTCGTTATATTTAATTATTTTTTATATTAGAAATATATATTTTTTCATTTTATATTTTTTTATTTAATTTTTATATTTTATATGTAATATTTTTTTTTTAATATTTTTGTATAATTCAGCTAAAAATCGGTGCGTTTACTGAATAAAATAGATTTATATTTCGTAATGTAATGTAAAATTATTTAAATGTTTTTTTTTATTATTTAACTGTTACTGTTACACTGACCGGAAATAGTCACGCACATTTCTTTTTTGTTATTATTATTATTATTATTATTATTATTATTATTATTATCTTGAAAGTGAAGCGCTCTTTCTTTCTTTTTCTGTTTAAAGTAAAATTGAAGACAGGAAGACGTGTTCCGTGTTTTGACTCTGCTAGGGGCGGAGTCAGAGAATCAGTGAAATGAGTGATGAGTGTGACTGAAGAGTAAAGAAGCGTTATTAACGTTCATTCGCTTCCACTTGCATTTTTATCAATTAATTTAATTACAGGATTTGATTTAATAAACAAAATGAAAATAAATAAATGACCATTTTAACGTCTTTTGCATGATGCTAATTGGTGACTCAGCATTCCTTCACGATTAGCATGATTAGCATGATTAGCATGACTAGCATTTGTGGATGAAGTGAAAGACAGAATGTCTGAATTCTTACTAAATATAGTACGAATATAGGATAAATATAGTATTAAATATTTTAAAAACAAATCTAATTAACAGAAACTGACCAAAAACTGTGTGTGTGTGTGTGTGTGTGTGTGTGTGTGTGTGATTCAGAGTGATTCATACATCTGGGTTTCTTAGAATTGAGTTTCATTAGAAGATGAGATGCTGTAGTTCACGTGAAAGAAAAAAAACTTGACTGTGTGAAGGAATTAACCCGTAATGAAGAGACAAGCGTTGGCCACGCCCCCTTTCCCTCACCTTCACCCTTCACTTGCTGCCGTTTTCATACGAGTTACACACAATGTTGTGTGTTTTCTGTAGCAGGTTGTGTGTTATGTTTTCTGTAGCAGGTTGTGTGTTATGTTTTCTGTAGCAAGTTGTGTGTTGTGTTTTCTATAGCAGGTTGTGTGTTCTGTTTTCTGTAGCAAGTTGTGTGTTGTGTTTTCTGTAGCAGGTTGTGTGTCTTCTGTAGCTGGTTGTGTGTTTTCTGTAGCTGGTTGTGTGTTGTGTTTTCTGTAGCAGGTTGTGTGTTATGTTTTCTGTAGCAGGTTGTGTGTTGTGTTTTCTGTAGCAGGTTGTGTGTCTTCTGTAGCTGGTTGTGTGTTGTGTTTTCTGTAGCAGGTTGTGTGTTATGTTTTCTGTAGCAAGTTGTGTGTTGTGTTTTCTATAGCAGGTTGTGTGTTGTGTTTTCTGTAGCAGGTTGTGTGTCTTCTGTAGCTGGTTGTGTGTTGTGTTTTCTGTAGCAGGTTGTGTGTTGTGTTTTCTGTAGCAAGTTGTGTGTTGTGTGTTTTTCTGTAGCAGGTTGTGTGTTGTGTTTTCTGTAGCAGGTTGTGTGTTTTCTGTAGCAGGTTGTGTGTTGTGTTTTCTGTAGCAGGTTGTGTGTTTTCTGTAGCAGGTTGTGTGTTGTGTGTTTTTCTGTAGCAGGTTGTGTGTTTTTCTGTAGCAGGTTGTGTGTTGTGTTTTCTGTAGCAGGTTGTGTGTTGTGTTTTCTGTAGCAGGTTGTGTGTTGTCTTTTCTGTAGCAGGTTGTGTGTCTTCTGTAGCAGGTTGTGTGTTGTCTTTTCTGTAGCAGGTTGTGTGTTGTGTTTTCTGTAGCAGGTTGTGTGTTTTCTGTAGCAGGTTGTGTGTTGTCTTTTCTGTAGCAGGTTGTGTGTTGTCTTTTCTGTAGCAGGTTGTGTGTCTTCTGTAGCAGGTTGTGTGTTGTCTTTTCTGTAGCAGGTTGTGTGTTGTGTTTTTCTGTAGCAGGTTGTGTGTTGTCTTTTCTGTAGCAGGTTGTGTGTCTTCTGTAGCTGGTTGTGTGTTGTGATTTCTGTAGCAGGTTGTGTGTTTTCTGTAGCAGGTTGTGTGTTGTTTTTTCTGTAGCAGGTTGTGTGTTGTGTTTTCTGTAGCAGGTTGTGTGTTGTGTTTTCTGTAGCAGGTTGTGTGTTGTGTTTTTCTGTAGCAGGTTGTGTGTTGTCTTTTCTGTAGCAGGTTGTGTGTTGTCTTTTCTGTAGCAGGTTGTGTGTCTTCTGTAGCAGGTTGTGTGTTGTCTTTTCTGTAGCAGGTTGTGTGTTGTGTTTTTCTGTAGCAGGTTGTGTGTTGTCTTTTCTGTAGCAGGTTGTGTGTCTTCTGTAGCTGGTTGTGTGTTGTGATTTCTGTAGCAGGTTGTGTGTTTTCTGTAGCAGGTTGTGTGTTGTTTTTTCTGTAGCAGGTTGTGTGTTGTGTTTTCTGTAGCAGGTTGTGTGTTGTTTTTTCTGTAGCAGGTTGTGTGTTGTGTGTTTTTCTGTAGCAGGTTGTGTGTTTTCTGTAGCAGGTTGTGTGTTGTGTTTTCTGTAGCAGGTTGCGTGTTTTCTGTAGCAGGTTGTGTGTTGTGTTTTCTGTAGCAGGTTGTGTGTTTTCTGTAGCAGGTTGTGTGTTGTGTGTTTTTCTGTAGCAGGTTGTGTGTTTTTCTTTAGCAGGTTGTGTGTTTTCCTGTAGCAGGTTGTGTGTTGTGTTTTCTGTAGCAGGTTGTGTGTTGTGTTTTCTGTAGCAGGTTGTGTGTTGTGTTTTTCTGTAGCAGGTTGTGTGTTGTGTTTTTCTGTAGCGTGTTGTGTTTTTCTGTAGCAGGTTGTGTGTTTTCTGTAGCAGGTTGTGTGTTGTGTGTTTTTCTGTAGCAGGTTGTGTGTTGTGTTTTTCTGTAGCAGGTTGTGTGTTGTCTTTTCTGTAGCAGGTTGTGTGTTGTGTTTTCTGTAGCAGGTTGTGTGTCTTCTATAGCTGGTTGTGTGTTGTCTTTTCTGTAGCAGGTTGTGTGTTGTGTTTTCTGTAGCAGGTTGTGTGTCTTCTATAGCTGGTTGTGTGTTGTGTTTTCTGTAGCAGGTTGTGTGTTGTCTTTTCTGTAGCAGGTTGTGTGTTGTGTTTTCTGTAGCAGGTTGTGTGTTGTGTGTTTTCTGTAGCAGGTTGTGTGTTTTCTGTAGCAGGTTGTGTGTTGTTTTTCTGTAGCAGGTTGTGTGTTTTCTGTAGCAGGTTGTGTGTTGTGTTTTCTGTAGCAGGTTGTGTGTTTTCTGTAGCAGGTTGTGTGTTGTGTTTTCTGTAGCAGGTTGTGTGTTGTCTTTTCTGTAGCAGGTTGTGTGTTGTTTTTTCTGTAGCAGGTTGTGTGTTTTCTGTAGCAGGTTGTTTTGTTTTCTGTAGCAGGTTGTGTGTTTTTCTGTAGCAGGTTGTGTGTTGTGTTTTCTGTAGCAGGTTGTGTGTTGTGTTTTTCTGTAGCAGGTTGTGTGTTGTTTTTTCTGTAGCAGGTTGTGTGTTTTCTGTAGCAGGTTGTGTGTTTTCTGTAGCAGGTTGTGTGTTGTGTGTTTTCTGTAGCAGGTTGTGTGTTTTTCTGTAGCAGGTTGTGTGTTGTGTTTTTCTGTAGCAGGTTGTGTGTTGTGTTTTCTGTAGCAGGTTGTGTGTTTTTCTGTAGCAGGTTGTGTGTTGTGTTTTCTGTAGCAGGTTGTGTGTTGTTTTTTCTGTAGCAGGTTGTGTGTCTTCTGTAGCTGGTTGTGTGTTGTCTTTTCTGTAGCTGGTTGTGTGTTGTCTTTTCTGTAGCAGGTTGTGTGTTGTTTTTCTGTAGCAGGTTGTGTGTTGTTTTTTCTGTAGCAGGTTGTGTGTTTCTGTAGCAGGTTGTGTGTTGTTTTTCTGTAGCAGGTTGTGTGTTGTTTTTTTCTGTAGCAGGTTGTGTGTCTTCTGTAGCAGGTTGTGTGTTGTCTTTTCTGTAGCTGGTTGTGTGTTGTGTTTTCTGTAGCAGGTTGTATGTTGTTTTTTTGTGCAGGTTGTGTGTTGTGTTTTCTGTAACAGGTTGTGGGTTTTCTGTAGCAGGTTGTGTGTTGTGTTTTCTGTAGCAGGTTGTGTGTTGTTTTTTTCTGTAGCAGGTTTGTGTGTTTTCTGAAGCAGGTTGTGTGTTGTTTTTCTGTAGCAGGTTGTGTGTTGTGTTTTCTGTAGCAGGTCGTGTGTTGTGTTTTTCTGTAGCAGGTTGTGTGTTGTGTTTTCTGTAGCAGGTTGTGTGTTGTGTTTTCTGTAGCAGGTTGTGTTTTCTGTAGCAGGTTGTGTGTTGTGTTTTCTGTAGCAGGTTGTGTTTTCTGTAGCAGGTTGTGTGTTGTGTTTTCTGTAGCAGGTTGTGTGTTGTGTTTTCTGTAGCAGGTTGTGTGTTGAGTTTTCTGTAGCTGGTTGTGTGTTGTGTTTCCTGTAGAAGGTTGTGTGTTGTGTGTTTTCTGTAGCAGGTTGTGTGTTTTCTGTAGCAGTTTGTGTGTTGTGTTTTCTGTAGCAGGTTGTGTGTTGTGTTTTCTGTAGCAGGTTGTGTGTTTTCTGTAGCAGTTTGTGTGTTGTGTTTTCCATAGCTGGTTGTGTGTTGTGTTTTCTGTAGCAGGTTGTGTGTTGTGTTTTCTGTAGCAGGTTGTGTGTTTTCTGTAGCAGGTTGTGTGTTGTGTTTTCTGTAGCAGGTTGTGCGTTGTGTTTTCTGTAGCAGGTTGTGTGTTGTGTTCTCTGTAGCAGGTTGTGTTTTTTCTGTAGCAGGTTGTGTGTTGTGTTTTCTGTAGCAGGTTGTGTGTTGTGTTTTCCGTAGCAGGTTGTGTGTTGTGTGTTTTCTGTAGCAGGTTGTGTGTTGTGTTTTCTGTAGCAGGTTGTGTTTTCTGTAGCAGGTTGTGTGTTGTGTTTTCTGTAGCAGGTTGTGTTTTCTGTAGCAGGTTGTGTGTTGTGTTTTCTGTAGCAGGTTGTGTGTTGTGTTTTCTGTAGCAGGTTGTGTGTTGAGTTTTCTGTAGCAGGTTGTGTGTTGTGTTTTCCGTAGCAGGTTGTGTTTCCTGTAGCAGGTTGTGTGTTGTGTTTCCTGTAGCAGGTTGTGTGTTGTGTTTCCTGTAGCAGGTTGTGTGTTGTGTTTTCTGTAGCAGGTTGTGTGTTGTGTTTTCTATAGCAGGTTGTGTGTTGTGTTTTCTGTAGCAGGTTGTGTGTTGTGTTTTCTGTAGCAGTTTGTGTGTTGTGTTTTTCGTAGCAGGTTGTGTGTTGTGTGTTTTCTGTAGCAGGTTGTGTGTTGTGTTTTCTGTAGCAGGTTGTGTGTTGTGTTTTCTGTAGCAGGTTGTGTGTTGTGTTTTCCGTAGCAGGTGTGTGTTGTTTTCCTGTAGCAGGTTGTGTGTTGTGTGTTTTCTGTAGCAGGTTGTGTGTTGTGTTTCCTGTAGCAGGTTGTGTGTTGTGTTTCCTGTAGCAGGTTGTGTGTTGTGTTTTCTGTAGCAGGTTGTGTGTTGTTTTCTGTAGCAGGTTGTGTGTTGTGTTTTCCTGTAGCAGGTTGTGTGTTGTGTTTCCTGTAGCAGGTTGTGTGTTGTGTTTTCTGTAGCAGGTTGTGTGTTGTGTTTTCTGTAGCAGGTTGTGTGTTGTGTTTTCTGTAGCAGGTTGTGTGTTGTGTTTCCTGTAGCAGGTTGTGTGTTGTGTTTTCTGTAGCAGGTTGTGTGTTGTGTTTCCTGTAGCAGGTTGTGTGTTGTGTTTTCTGTAGCAGGTTGTGTGTTGTGTTTTCCTGTAGCAGGTTGTGTGTTGTGTGTTTCCTGTAGCAGGTTGTGTGTTGTGTTTTCTGTAGCAGGTTGTGTGTTGTGTTTCTGTAGCAGGTTGTGTGTTGTGTTTTCTGTAGCAGGTTGTGTGTTGTGTTTTCTGTAGCAGGTTGTGTGTTGTGTTTTCTGTAGCAGGTTGTGTGTTGTGTTTTCTGTAGCAGGTTGTGTGTTGTGTTTTCTGTAGCAGGTTGTGTGTTGTGTTTCCTGTAGCAGGTTGTGTGTTGTGTTTCCTGTAGCAGGTTGTGTGTTGTGTTTCCTGTAGCAGGTTGTGTGTTGTGTTTTCCTGTAGCAGGTTGTGTGTTGTGTTTTCTGTAGCAGGTTGTGTGTTGTGTTTTCTGTAGCAGGTTGTGTGTTGTGTTTTCTGTAGCAGTTGTATTTGGTTTCACAGCAACACTGATATGAAACTCATTGAACAGGAAGTTGGTTGTGGCATCAGTGGCTTTTACAGCTCAGAGTTCATCACAGTGAGAGAGAGAGAGAGAGAGAGAGAGAGAGATGAGAGAGAGATTGTTTGTGCGCGCGCACGTGTGTGTGTGTGTGTGTGTGTGTGTTGTGTGTGTGGTGGTCAAAGTGGCATTTAGAATGAAGGTGTAGTACACTGCCTAGTCATATGATTATAGTGAGATGAATTAATAAACATAAAACATAATGTCTAGATACACACAGAATGTCATCTGCATAATAAAGAAAGAAAGAAAGAAAGAAAGAAAGAGCATTATAAAGTTGAAGTGATGAAGAAAGACAAAGTAAAAGAGAAAGAAAGAAAGTGAAGAAAGAGAAAATTGAGAGAGGAGAAATTGGAAGAGTAAGAGAGAAGAAAAGAAAGGTGGAAGAGAGAGAACAGATAAAAATAAAATAGTGAGAAAAGGAAGAAAAGATTAAAGAAAGAGAGAGACAGAGTGACAGTGGTGTGTTTGCTGCTCCACTGGTCAGCGTGGGTGAGCTGGTGTCCAGTGCAGCCTCAGAGTGGTGATCTCGGCGGAGAGCAGAAGACCTGCGAGTGGTCTCTCGTGTGTGTCGAGATGTTTTTCTGCTCATCACCGGAGAGCTTATCAGAGTCAGTGTAGCGTCCATTGGCCTGACTCTGCCTGACCTCTCACCTCTCTCTCATCGGCCAGCTCTTTCCTCTTCTTCTGCCCCCAGCTCTCCTGATGCTTCCTGTTCTTCACAACATTCTGAATAAACTGATGTGTGTGATGTTCTGAGATGTGTGTGATGACACGTCACTGAGATGATGGAGATGTTCTCCTCAGTCTGGTGTTGATGTGAAGGTGCACTCCACGTGATCAGACTCACTCACTGCTGCTGCCGTCTGATTGGCTGATTGGACCACTGCATGAATAAGCATGTGTAGAGGTGTTCCTAATAAAGTGGCTGAGTACAAAAAAAAAAGGTATCATAGCAAACCTGTCTTTAAAAGAAAACAGGCTAATTTCTCTGTTTTATTGATTAGCTGTAAACAAATACGAGTTCATTAAACCAAAATATTTAGGCAAGAGACAATTTTACAGAGAGACGACATTTTAAAGAGAAAAGAAGAAATTCCAATTTTATTGGCCACCTGAACAACCCTACACATTACAGTGACATGCTTTACAACTGTCAGAGTCGCTAAATCAGAGCAAAGATAGAATTCAAATAAAACAGAATTAAAACAAAAACTATTATTACAATAAATATACTATAAAAATAAAAAATATAATTAAAATAAAAACAAAAATTCAATAAAAATACAATTAAAATAGAAATACAATGAAATTACAATAAAAATGGAATTAAAGCAAAAAATAAAATTACAATTATAAATAGAATTACAATAAAATACAATTAAAATGAAAATAGAATTGAAATTGAAAATAGTGTGTGTGTGTGTGTGTGTGTGTGTGTGTGAATGGAGGCAGTGTGTGAAGGCAGGACGCACTTTCCTGACTCGAGCTCTTCTCTCTAACCTTTCAGACCAGAGAGGGAGGGGTTTTTTTTTGGACGTGCTTTCACTTCTCCACTGGCCTGATTTCTGCCTGCTCTACATGTCAACCTGAAGCCTCTGGAGCTTCACACACACACACACACACACACACACACACACACACACACACACACACACACACACAAATCTGCTGCATTTGTGTATGTCAGGGTTTTGAGTTGTTTATCAAAGGAAATGACTGCACCTGATGGAGATGGAGATAACGAGATAACGAGGACATAGACTGAAGAGGTGGTGTAAGGACTCCGCCCCTCCCGAACCCTGCAGCATGGCTGTCGTGTGTGTGTGTGTGTGTGTGTGAGTGAGTGTGTGTGTGTGAGTGTGTGTGTAGCTTAGTGTGTAAATTATATAGAACACTGACTACACACTCGTCAGCTAATTAGTCTGAGAGCTAGAGAGCTTCGGTCTAGCTACATAACAGTGCTGAAACTGGAGACTCCTTCATTAGAGAAATCTAGTTTATTGACCTGTTTATTTTTTAGAAGAAATGCTGATTTATTAAGATCACTCTTAAAGCTGGTAGAGAAAAGTGTGCTGTCGTAGTAGCAGTGCGGCACAACAGGAAGTGCTATTTAGCAATGGATTGTCCTGTTGCACTTTTTTATGAGCGTGTAATCAGACTACAGAGAAATTCAGTGTGTGAGTCAGTGTGAAGCTCTACACCAACGTCATCACAGCAGCAACACACAACACACACTCCATCTACACACTTCATTCATCTCAGGGACCAACAGGTCAGAACCAGAATCCAGTCCAGTTTTAACGATTTTAACAGATCTTCTCCACAACCCGACAGAAAACTAGTACAAGATTTACATTTTTATTTCTCTTTAAGTTTTATCTCTTCATCAGTTTGCCAGCTGAATTTGATGATTTACATGAAGAACTTCTCTGAGGAGAAGTGTTCTGATGAGTTTGGAGATTGATGATCTCTCCTCAGCTTGGTGTAATGGTACATGCTATCTAACGTGGTGAAGAGAAGTTTAGTGTAAGAGATGAAAATCTGTCCTGATTGAGATGATACACCTTTACACAACATTTTTTGATGAAGCACTAAAACAAACTCCAGCTTTCAAAGTGTACGTGGTTTTAAATGTCTTCTGTGTGGTTTGTCCCTCGAAATCATTACAAAGAAACCTGACCAAGAACTTCATTAGAAACTCATAAAATTCTTCTGTGTAACTGAACAAAGAACTAATGATGAGTTTTGGAGGGAGAACTCACGTCTCTGAAAACACCTAGAACCCTGAACAGTTCTATTGTTGATCATTACAGAACCCTTTTATGAACCCTTTAACTCTACAACACAGTGTTTCCCTAATAAAATCATATTCTCTAGTTCAGAAGTTAAGACACTTAATTACCCTGTAGTTGCTTGCCTGTTCTGATTCTAGAACCATGGTTCTCTGTCTGGGGTCAGGGGTCTCATGTTTAAGTCTTGCCAAGTGGGAATTTTAAGCAGAACTTGTTCTGTGTGTGGACAGATCTGATAAATATCCAAAATTTTATTGTACACATTCATAATAACGTTCTGAAGTGCTCTGTAGAGTACTGAACCGTTTTTTGGTGTTTAATCAAGCGGGAGATTTCGACATTTAATAACTGAGAAAAGTCAGAGTTTCTGTTTTATTTTCATTAAATTGTCTTGAGAAGACTAAATTCTGTAAATTCCTGATTATTCTAGCAGAAAGAGAGTGTGATGGTGTTTAACGTGAAGATTTAACGGTCATCACTCGGGATGTGATTCTGTCACGGTTAGGAAAGTGTTTCCATGACAACTGTAAAAAGTGTCATTTGTGGTCATTAGAGTGTTCAGCCCCTCGTTAGTCTCAGTTTATTCCATTAAAATGGCGGCTCTGTTCTCGCATCCACGCCGTGGTACGCTGAATAAAGCAGTTCATGTGTAACCAATCAGTGACGATGGGTGCTGCTAGCCCCGCCCCTCATCACCGCAACTCGAGATAACAGCACCTCGTTACGGATCTTTATCAGTGATCCTGCGGTGAGAAGCTACTCTGATATTGATGATGAAGGAACATTTTTCTCTTCTGTTATTATAATAAAATTGGAGCACAATGAAGTGATGAAGGTGGCGTCCTCCCGCTCGGTGACCCCGCCCCCACCCTAAATCTGGGTGTAAATAGTTTTCCCGCTCAGAGCGACCCCTGTCTCTCTGCATTTCCGTTACTCCCGACTCGAGCCAAAAGGTTTCTGTGCACATGGACGATGGACTTCCTGTGAGCCGCTGAATCTCAGAGCAGTGACGCATGCGAGTATTGAGGACAATGCAGCACAACACACTGCCTCTCTAAACACATGCCAGCTAACACAAACACACACACAGCTCAATATATAGCACACGTCTGAGGTTTACACACACACACACACACATCAAAGAGAGGATTTTTAGCAACTCTTACATACCAGAGTGGCTCTGACTTCCTGTCTGTCTTTAGCTGAATGTCTACTTTTCTAAAGCTTCGTCCAAAACCTAGACTTCTTAATGCTGTTATTTTATTAGAGAGAGTTTTAGTGTGTGTGTGTGTGTGTGTGTGTGTGTGTGTAAGTGTGTGTGTATGTATGCGAGAGAGAGAGAAAGTGTGTGTGTGTGTGTGTGTGTGTGTGCGCGCGCGCGTGTGCGTGTGCATGTGTGTACAGATCTTAAGGACTGATGTGTTTAGCGTCTCTATCTAAACACTATAAGTGCTAACAACTGACTAGCTGATTAACTAGCAGAGGACTAACTAAGTACTGAATAACTACAAACACTTTGACTACAAAACTTTTCCTTTGTTCATCCTAAAACACTTTCAGGTCTATCTGAACATTTTCTTTTCACCCCACAGGATTTCTGAGACATTTTTTCTGTTATCTTGACCGCTAACACTTTGCTAACAGACAGTTTTCTAATTTAAAAGGATTTGTGTCCCTGTGCCATTCCCCAGGCTTTAGCCATGTGCGTTAACTCAGCTACTGTTAATCTCATATGCTAGTCACAGATTAGCTAGCTATAATATACATCAGTGCTGATAATCAGTGCTATAATATGATCAGTGCATCAGTTATGACCTTCTCTAACCTCCTCCTTTCTGCTCTTTTAGGTTTTTTTGACAGCTGTCCCTGATGGGTTCTTCTGTAGAGAGATGGAGAACCCTATAACAAAGCGTTCCCATCACTGTTAATACCCCTTAGGACTAATTAAATGCCCTTTAGGAAGAACAGAACACTCAGGGACCATTTAGGGAAGCCTTTTTTTCTAAAAGTGTTTCTAAAAGCACAGAGAAGCTGAAGCTGGAGCTCCTGACAGGTTCTGGGTTTGAGCTAATGAACAAAGAGTTTTCTGATAGAATTAGAATTATTTAAGAACTGCACACATAACGAGTCACTACGAACACTATGACAGGCTCGTTAAGGGTTCGTTAAGGGTTTATTGGATAATTACAGCTTCCACAAAACAGAGGACAGGAAAACACTTCAGCACGAGCCTTTAAGTGTTCAGTCACAGATATACCTGAAGAACCCTTCTAGGAAGTGGTCCATTTATTTATTTGTCATCCTGTAGAATCTCATTTAGAGTAAATCTGTCATTTGGATGAGACACAAAAACACCACAAAGGATATTTTGGACCCTATGGTGACGGTGAGACTTGTAAACTGGTCCCCACACGCCGCAGACCGGATTCCCCTAAAATCAGACCACGCCCCGCATTGTGTATCAGACTCAGTGCAGTCTGCATGCAAGATGCAGGATGAATCACCACTTTACTGTATTCCACATAATAAAACATCAGAGTCACGTACGGTCAGCGCCAGCTTTGTGTTTAATCGTCCATTGTGACGCAGGAGAACCTGCCGAAGAGGTTACACAGAATTTACACACAATTACTCAGAATTAGCAGCAGATGAGGAATGCTAATAAAATTCACTGGGAAAAAACGTCACTAGATTTGGGAAATGAGATGAAGATGATTTTTATTAAACGTCAGGTTTGTATGTGTGTGACCTAACACACCCCACAGGGCGGGGCCGGGATCTGTTCTTTATATTTTAGCTTTAAATACGAAAGAAGTTTCTCCTTATGAAATAAAGCTGCAGTGATTTCTTATCTAGCGTTTACGCTGTCCTGTCAGAGACGTGATGAAAAAAGCCAGACATTTTTCAGTGAGAGCTGTGATTTCTGGAAGCGGAGCAATCATTAGTGACACAGCGTGGGAGGATTTTATGCAAATGAGATTGACAGGTGATTAGATGAGCTTTAATAGAAGTGAGGGATGATGGTGTGTCACATACTGGTTCCTTCTCACAGTTTTACTTTACTGCTAAATGATTTAATGAACCCAAATGGAAACAGAGCGTTTTCACTTTAAGCTTCTGAAAATGGACGCAGAAATTGTGAAGAAGGAATGGAACATACACCACGTTTCTCACGAATGTTGGTTTTAGTTCAAGAAATGTCTTTTTTTCTGATTAAATGCTGTATGTTCTGCTTGTGTGGATATCTCACTATCCTGGTGCTACCTGTGAAACCGTGACAGTAAATTAAAGCAGCTAGTTAACATTACCCCTACACCTACAACACCAACCCCCCAATACCACCAGCACCACCACCATCCCCCCATCACCCGCCCGACACCGCCCCTGTTTATAATCATCATCTGTGTTGGGAGACCTCGCAGACTGCGGTGCTAATTCTGCATTTCCTGTCTGTGTGAAGATATTTTAAGTCAATAAAAGGACGCCGCCTGGATACGCTCGCATGAATAAAGTCTAATCTAAATACGGAAAGACATCAACAATGAGCGAGTTCAGATAGGAAACACATCATCGCTCCAGAAACACCAGAGACACACGAAAAACATCACAATCCTCAGAGCTGCACTGTACCAAGCATGCTTATTCCCCGTGTGTGTGTGTGTGTGTGTGCTGTAGGAAGCTCTGGCAGTAGTGAGTGAGGATCAGTCCATATTTGAGTCGACGTTTGGAAGCATGAAGTCCGAGATCACGTCTCCGGTGGCACAGGCCGGATTCAGACAGGGATCAGAGGAAAGCACCGAGTCCGATTGGACGAACACGTCAGCTAACAATCCTGCGAAGAAAAACGAACACGTCAACGGCGCTAGGTAACAACAACACAAACAAACAAACAAACACACACACACACACTCACACACACACACACACACACACACACACACACACACGAAACATTCCATCGTTGTGTTTAAACTCAGCTTGATTCTGATTTTGTAGTTTTGTGTCTAACGTTAAAATATTCAGTAACACATTATTTCAGTTTTCGACACATAATTCCCCAGAACCTCTGAATAATAATGATTCAGGGGCGGAGCTACAGGCAAGCTCAGCTTGTGATGTCATTAAAGATGTCAACTAGCTTTGGACAAATCATGATCTGTTATGCAAATTATTAAAGGAACCCAAAGCAAGGCCTGAAAATCTTCAGCCTCAGAGTTCAGCTTCCGCTCACTACGTTAACCTTCAGCTAGCAAGCTGCTCAGTTTAACGCTGATGATCAGCAGGTGAGTGAATCAGGGTTTTTCTGCTGTTCAACACTGCAGTAAGAAATGAAAGATGCAGACGGAGACTCTGACACTGAATAATGTGAGCTGTTTTACTAGCAGTTAGCAACATCAGAACTAGCCTGCCCAAGGCTCTTTAAAACTAGTAATAACAAAATGAAATAATATCAGAATCTGATAAAAGTGTGTGTGTGTGTGTGTGTGTGTGTGTGTGTGTGTGTTAGTCGTGAGTCTCCAGTGGAGGTCAGCAGTGCTAAAAGAAGTCGCCACATCAGCAGTAGTGACGGAGGACAACAGCCGTATCAGCCATCATACCAGGAGCCCAGGACGAGTCCACAGAGCACCACGGAGGAGAAAAGAGTCATCGTCCCTGCAGGTGAGACACGCTCCTAATGACCCTTTAGCTGAAACAAGCCCCAATAACTCTTCAGCTGAGACACACCTACATCAGCCCTGCAGGTGAGACACAGAGAGCGCTATTTGCTAATCACTGGAAGCCTGCTCTGGTTTGGTCTTTTGTCAGGGGCTAAAGAGAGCTGCTGTCAAAATACACACCTGTAACACACCTGTAACACACCTGTAACACACCTGTAACACACCTGTAAGCTGAATAAAGGTTTAGCTAAACGTATCTATAACAGGCAAGTAGGAGTGTGTCCTAGATATTTACTTTCATAATGCAGAGTTTAGGCACGCTAGTTAGATTTGTTAAAGCAGTATAAATTAGACCTGTTAGCTAACTAGCAAGCTAATAATGCTACATTTTTATTTAGCATGCTGATGTCACTGAACTGATGACTAGCTGCTTGGGTGATGTTAAATCTTCTGCGGCTTTAGAAGTTTTTGGAAGGTTTGGATTCCAGAGAATACAGTAAAAAAAAAAATGTGTTAGAAAACAGTGATGTGTGTCACTTGGTGGGGCTGATATCCCATCATGCACTGCTCACAGGCTGGGTGTGTGCTCCTTCAGTATTCGGTTTCGAAGGACAGTCAAAAAAAACAGGTTGTGGTTCTCTCTTTCCCCCACACACACACACACACACACACACACACACACAAACACACACACACACACTCTCTCTCTCTCTCTCTCTCTCTCTCTACCACAGGCTCTTGCATCACAGAGGAAATGGATTCTGTTCTGTGAAGTGAAGGGCAGCTCAGTGTGTGTGTGTGTGTGTGTGTATGTGTGTGTGTGTGTGTGTGAACATTTGATGACTGCAGCTTTAATGTACATCAGAAGGAAGTAAATGTTTTTTTCTTGTTTGGCTGACTGAGAGTTTCCTGCTGACATCAGTGCTCCGTCTCTCTGACACTTGGGACAGATTGTAGAATCGGGAGAAGACGTTTCAGGTGTTCGGATTCTTTTGATCCGTTGATTTCTGTTCCGGTTATAAGTGACTCATTAGGTGATGTGGGGTAGTGATGAGAAATCCATCTCTTTTCAGTGAGTCAGATCATTTGAATCAGCTCACCAATTAGCAGTCACATGTTTCAGAGCTGCACCTTATCAGTAACATGACCGACTGTGACCGACTTAAAGGTTCGTCTGATTCCGTTAACATCAAGCAAACAACCTGACCAGGAAAATGTTTACAAATTCAAATCAGCTCTTGATGTAAAGATTTCGACTCAAAGATTTGACTCAGCGATAAATGACACTGAGTCACTCACCACTGCACTGAGGAGACAAACATTATGATTATTAAAATCTTTATTTTAAGCAACGCTTAATAACTAAATCTAAATTGCTTGAATTAAAATGTTGATTTTTGAAAAGCAAAGTCATTTCACAGGTGGAGCAAATATTTGTTAAAACCAAAAGGGAGACAATATTAGGATATAAATAATACTACTAATAATAATAAACAGAAAGAAACATTACTCATGTTTCTTTACATTACTTTACTTACAACATCACACAAAACTCCGAAATAAATCTGTGTTTTCCGAGTAACATTCCTCTTTTTATTCCCTGCCCTTCAGACCCGGAGGTTTGGACTCAGGACCATGTGCGTCAGTGGGTGGAGTGGGCGATTAAAGAGTACAGCCTGGTGGATGTGGACGTGTCCCTCTTCCTCCCACTGGACGGCAAGACGCTCTGCAAAATGACAAAAGAGGACATGATGCGTCTCACGTCGCATTACAACACAGACGTCCTGCTGTCACACCTCAACTACCTCCGCCAGAGTAATACACACACACACACACACACACACACACACACAGGATTTTAACCCCTTCATAGTCATCACCATGTGGTCATCAGTGTGAACTTGACTATGATCATTCTGCTGATAGTCAGGTAGTTACTGCTAAAGAGCTGACATTTACCTGAGCTAACCGGTTAACTAGTTAACATTTAGGTAGCGTACAAGCTGCTGTTAGCCGTTTTATTGTGTAATGAGTGTTTTATGCAGTGGTAGGTAGATCCAAGGAAGTGAAAAGAAATGCTGGAGGTGACGTTTGTGCTCTTGTTTTCTTTCTTGTCACTGAAATGGAGAAGGTGTAGATGCTATAAAAATGTTTTTATTGTTGTGTATTTGTTGCGTTTGTCCTGCAGGCAGTCCGACCTTCTCGTACCCGACGACCCCCACCAACACACAGCCCCCACCGAGACTACAGGTCAAAGCCGGTAAGACTGAAACGTTCAAACGTACGAAAGAAATCCAAATGACTGCTGTGATTTCTGCAGATCGCTAATAGATGAACCAGAGACGTGTGTGTGTGTATTCACTTTATTATGGCACTAATCACACACACACACGTCTATCCTTACACCTTTCCCGTCGGTCGTCCTAACAGTGTGATGTGATGTGAAGGAAGCCTTTATCACTTTCTCCTACAGCAGCTTCAAAATACAACTATTTCCACCTGCCGATATAAAGATACGTATAGTGTTAAATCTCGCTCAGTGTTCAAACCTGATTTTAAAACCAGCAAAAACAACAAACAATAAACTTGGTGCAGAGGAATTACAGAGGAAATAGACCAGAAGACTTCTCAAACACACAAAGAAACAGAAAGGGTATAAATAGCATGGGGAAACAAGCAACAATGAACCAATCAAAAAAGGAGGGTGAGTTGATTATGGCAGGAAAAAATGTCCATATAAGGAAGATGAGGGTAAATGGGGACAGGCAGGACTGGAGTCTGGGAAATCAACTGGGACAGAACCATGAGAAAATGTGACATAGCCACCGCTTAACCTGCCCCAAATCTCGCAATTAAAAGACAGTTGCTGGTGGGGAGGGGGCGTGACCAGGAAGCGGGGCATAACTGGGGCAAGAATTGAGTAAAGTTCCAGGGCGGGGCTATAGTGAAAAGAGCAGAGACATTAGAGAGAGAGAAATAAACACTTTTATTAGGAAAGCAAGTAAAATGCTGATCAAAACGTGATGAAGCCATGAAGGAGGCAGAGTCACACACAGAAACACAGAGTCACACTCAGAGACACAGAGACACACTCAGAGACACAGAGACACACTCAGAGACACAGAGACACACACAGAGACACACTCAGAGACACACACAGAAACACAGAGACACACTCAGAGACACAGACACACACACAGAGACACACTCATAGACACAGAGACACACTCAGAGACACAGAGACACACACAGAGACTCAGAGACACAGAGACACACTCAGAGACACAGAGACACACACAGAGACACACTCAGAGACACACACAGAAACACAGAGACACACTCAGAGACACAGACACACACACAGAGACACACTCATAGACACAGAGACACACTCAGAGACACAGAGACACACACAGAGACTCAGAGACACAGAGACACACTCAGAGACACAGAGACACACACAGAGACACAGAGACACACACAGAAACACAGAGACACACACAGAGACACACTCAGAGACACAGAGACACACACAGAAACACAGAGACACACACAGAGACACACACAGAGACACAGAGACACACTCATAGACACAGAGACACACTCAGAGACACAGAGACACACTCAGAGACACAGAGACACACACAGAGACACACTCAGAGACACACACAGAAACACAGAGTCACACTCAGAGACACAGAGACACACACAGAGACACACACAGAAACACAGAGACACACACAGAGACACAGAGACACACTCATAGACACAGAGACACACTCAGAGACACAGAGACACACACAGAGACACACACAGAAACACAGAGTCACACTCAGAGACACAGAGACACACTCAGAGACACAGAGACACACACAGAGACACACACAGAAACACAGAGACACACACAGAGACACAGAGTCACACACAGAAACACAGAGTCACGCTCAGAGACACAGAGACACACTCAGAGACACAGAAACACACACAGAGACACAGAAACACACACAGAGACACAGAGACACACTCATAGACACAGAGACACACTCAGAGACACAGAGACACACTCAGAGACACACACAGAAACACAGAGTCACACTCAGAGACACAGAAACACACTCAGAGACACAGAGACACGCACAGAAACACAGAGACACACACAGAAACACAGAGACACACACAGAGAAACAGAGACACACTCAAAGACACAGAGACACACACTGAAACACAGAGACACACTCATAGACACAGAGACACACTCAGAGACACAGAGACACACTCAGAGACACACACAGAAACACAGAGTCACACTCAGAGACACAGAGACACACTCAGAGACACAGAGACACACACAGAAACACAGAGACACACACAGAAACACAGAGACACACACAGAGACACAGAGACACACTCAGAGACACAGAGACACACACAGAAACACAGAGACACACTCAGAGACACAGAGACACACACAGAGACACAGAGACACACTCATAGACACAGAGTCACACACAGAAACACAGAGTCACACTCAGAGACACAGAGACACACTCAGAGACACAGAGACAATCACAGAGACACACTCAGTGACACACACAGAGACACACACAGAGACACACTCAGAGACACAGAGACACACATAGAGACACACTCAGTGACACACACAGAGACACACTCAGTGACACACACAGAGACACACTCAGAGACACACACAGACACACTCTGAGACACAGAGACACACTCTGAGACACACTCAGAGACACAGAGACACACACAAAGACACACTGAGAGACACACACAGAGATAGACTCAGAGACACACATGGAGACACACTCAAAGACACACTGAGAGACACACTCTGAGACACAGAGACACACACAGAGACACACACAGAGACTCTCTGAGACACAGAGACACACTCAGAGACACAGAGACACACACAGAGACACACACAAAGACACACTGAGAGACACACTTAGAGACACACACAGACACACTCAGAGACACAGAGACACACACAGGAGACACACACAAAGACACACTTAGAGACACACACAGACACACTCTGAGACAGAGAGACACATTCTGAGACACACTCTGAGACACACACAAAGACACACTTAGAGACACACACAGACACACTCTGAGACACAGAGACACACTCAGAGACACAGAGACACACAAAGACACGCTGAGAGACACATGCAGACACACTCTGAGACACAGAAACACACTATGAGACACAGAGAGACACTCAGAGACACACTTTGCATCAAAAACAGAAAATTAAACAGACATGGTAACAGGAGAAGGTCCGAAGTAAACGATCAGGACTGAATATCAACTTAGGAACAGAAACCGAGACCGTAGTTGAGCTCTGGACCAGAAGAAGTACAGGAAATCAACTAGGAACAGTTTATAAGAAGAGGAACAAAAATGTAACTAAATCAGAACAACTGGACTAGGACCAGGGACAGGATCAGGGTGGACACTAGGATCCTGAACAGCACACTTATAGTGTTAGCAGCACTGAACACTCAGAAAGATGGCACCTTGGAGACCAGTGTTTGAGGAATGCTCTTTCTGGTTAGCTTACATGCCAATGGGTCGCAGAAGCTGCACTCCATAGACTCTTGGACAGTGGTGGGTCAAGAAACAGAGTTCCATCCAAATACTCTTGCAGTGTTATGGGTCACTGAAGCTGCAGTCCTGGAAGTCAGGGAACCTGCATGGTGGCAGATGATAGAACCTGCACGGTTGTGGGTCAGATTGAATGCAGAAAGCTCAAGAAATATTGAGTCTCTGAGCCTGCATCCTGGAGTGTCAGGGAACCTGAATGATCAGGAGGCATGGACAGGAACTTGCATAGATTTGAGTCAGGTAACGTACACTTAAGTGCATCATGGAACCTTTATGGTTGGAGAGCTAGAAACCTGCAGCCCATCAGTCAGGATCCTTACGTGTTTTTGTGTCAGAGAAGCGGCATGTTAGCAGATCTCGAAACCAGGGACTCAAGTAATGTGTACTGTAGTGGGTCAGGGAACTGCTATGATGGCTGTCAGGGAACTTGCATGGTGGTGAGTTAAAGATATTGCATGTTTGGAGATTCAGGGAGTTAAGGAGGTTAGCCAAAAGATCAGGGGCACCATCATGCTTGTCTCATAGCAAACAAGCAGCTGATCTTTCTAAGCATTTATCCAAGCTACCAGAGACATTCATAACATGGACGAGTCCAGCTGCACGTAAACCTGGTATCTGATGACTGGTGTCTGATTCCTCTGTGCACATAACCACATGCTGATTGGACAGCAGCTCTCTATAGCCAGGACTTTCTTCATTCCTGCTGATGGCTCCTCTTTTCAGGAGCACACACTCCCACTGATCTGGAGTGAAGAAGCAGTCACATCTGTGGCTTGCAAACATCAGCATTTCATCAACATGACAACGCGAGCGACTAAACTTATAGTACTGTTTTCCCGGTTCCCCAAAAGAGTGGGAAAGGTACAAGAACCCAAACAGGACTTGCTATATTTAGCAGAGGAGTACTGAATCATCTCATCAAGTCAAAACCAACTAGTTCTCTAAAAGGGTGAGAGCTGTACGTGAGAACCTGAAGAGAACGAAGTATATTTAGTAGAGCGCTTCTGAAACTTCATCAAGACAAAACCAAAGACTTTAAAGTCATTATTATAAAAATAGAAAACTTGTTTAATCTGATAAACAGAGCTCTCTGTGCATGTGAGCCGTTAAAGAGAGTCTCAGGGTCTCCAGCAACCCAAACAAAAAGTGACGGATAAGTAGTCTTTGACTTTTCTTGCAGTTTCAGACAGGAAGCAGCTGTGCTGCAACAGGAAACTGGCTGCCCCATTAGTACACAATTGACTATTTTGTACTACATGTGTTAAACTGCAACAAAAGGACCCTCCTCCTGAGGGATTGTGGGTCATCTTCAGCTCTCCTTAGGTCACTTTGTTCAGACTACCGTTGTTTCTCCAGAGTCTTTAATGTAGCGCTTCCTTCCTCCCTGCTTTTCCTGCAGAATCTCCCTCCATCAGCTCCTCCTAACTCCTCACTGAAGCTCAAACAAAGAACGCAGAAATCCCTAAATCTAACGAGGTTTTAACGTGACCTCACTGAGGTGCAGCTGGTTTTCATCATGGTAGTAAAAAGTCTTAACAATTACAAAATAAAAGTTTGTTACACTTTACACGGTAAATCTTTTGACCCGTTTTCAGCTCATGGAGGCTTAAAGTCCCAACACTACTAAAAACAATACACTTTACACCCTGAAGGTCTGCACTTCCTGTCTGGGGTTTATGAGGATCACGAAGAGCAGAATTTTGGGGGAACACACTGCTCACATGAAACGTTTTACTGATCTTTAAACCGTTCAGTTAGAATCTGTCCAATGTACAAAATATGGAAATGTATTTAACATTTTGTTGGTATCAAATGTGAAATTAATTAAAATAACATTTAATATATGAAATTAAATTATACATTTAAAATCTAGTGACAGTTGGCGTTATAATACAAAATACAAATAACATAATACAAAAATAACTTCTCGTCTTGTTTTCATGCAGAAAACAGTTTTGAGGAAATCAGCAGGAGAAACAGCTGGCCGTCAGGAGCCATGACAGTTCCTAAAGGTACCGATACACACCTGATACACACCTGATACACACCTGATACACACCTGATACACACCTGATACACTCCTGATACACACCTAGTACACACACCTGACACACTCCTGATACACACCTAATACACACTCCTGATACACACCTAATACACACTCCTGATACACACCTGATACACTCCTGATACACACCTGATACACACCTGATGCACTCCTGATACACACCTAGTACACACACCTGACACACTCCTGATACACACCTAATACACACTCCTGATACACACCTAATACACACTCCTGATACACACCTGATACACACCTGATACACACCTGATACACTCCTGATACACACCTAGTACACACACCTGACACACTCCTGATACACACCTAATACACACTCCTGATACACACCTAATACACACTCCTGATACACACCTGATACACTCCTGATACACACCTGATACACACCTGATACACTCCTGATACACACCTAGTACACACACCTGACACACTCCTGATACACACCTAATACACACTCCTGATACACACCTGATACACACCTGATACACACCTGATACACTCCTGATACACACCTAGTACACACACCTGACACACTCCTGATACACACCTAATACACACTCCTGATACACACCTAATACACACTCCTGATACACACCTGATACACTCCTGATACACACCTGATACACTCCTGATACACACCTAGTACACACACCTGACACACTCCTGAAACACACCTGATACACACCTAATACAAACTCCTGATACACACCTGATACACTCCTGATACACATCTGACAGACTCCTGATACACTCCTGATACACACCTGATACACACACCTGACACACCCCTCATACACACCTGATACACTCCTGATACACATCTGATACACACCTGATACACACCTGATACACTCCTGATACACACCTGATACACACCTAATACACACACCTGATACACTCCTAATACACACCTGATACACTCCTGATACACATCTGATACACACCTGATACACTCCTGATACACACCTGATACACACTTGATACACTCCTGATACACACCTAATACATACACCTGACACACTCCTGATACACACCTGATACACTCCTGATACACACTTGATACACACCTGATACACACCTAATACACACACCTGATACACTTCTGATACACACCTGATACACACCTAATACACACACCTGACACACTCCTGATACACACCTGATACACACACCTGACACACCCCTCATACACACCTGATACACTCCTGATACACATCTGATACACACCTGATACACACCTGATACACACCTAATACACACACCTGATACACTCCTAATACACACCTGATACACTCCTGATACACATCTGATACACACCTGATACACACCTGATACACTCCTGATACACACCTGATACACACCTAATACACACACCTGATACACTCCTAATACACACCTGATACACTCCTGATACACATCTGATACACACCTGATACACTCCTGATACACACCTGATACACACTTGATACACTCCTGATACACACCTAATACATACACCTGACACACTCCTGATACACACCTGATACACTCCTGATACACACTTGATACACACCTGATACACACCTAATACACACACCTGATACACTTCTGATACACACCTGATACACACCTAATACACACACCTGACACACTCCTGATACACACCTGATACACACACCTGACACACCCCTCATACACACCTGATACACTCCTGATACACATCTGATACACACCTGATACACACCTGATACACACCTAATACACACACCTGATACACTCCTAATACACACCTGATACACTCCTGATACACATCTGATACACACCTGATACACTCCTGATACACACCTGATACACACTTGATACACTCCTGATACACACCTAATACATACACCTGACACACTCCTGATACACACCTGATACACTTCTGATACACACTTGATACACACCTGATACACACCTAATACACACACCTGATACACTTCTGATACACACCTGACACACTCCTGATACACACCTGATACATACCTGATACACACTTGATACACTCCTGATACACACCTAATACACACACCTGACAGACTCCTGATACACACCTGATACAGTCCTGATACACATCTAATACACACACCTGATACACTCCTGATACACACCTGATACACACCTAATACATACACCTGACACACTCCTGATACACACCTGATACACTCCTGATACACACCTGATACACTCCTGATACACACCTGATACACACCTAATACACACACCTGACAGACTCCTGATACACACCTGATACAGTCCTGATACACACCTGATACACTCCTGATACACACCTAATACACACACCTGATACACTCCTGATACACATCTGATACACACTTGATACATTCCTGATACACACCTAATACACACACCTGACAGACTCCTGATACACACCTGATACAGTCCTGATACACTCCTGATACACACCTGATACACACCTAATACACACACCTGACAGACTCCTGATACACACCTGATACAGTCCTGATACACTCCTGATACACACCTGATACACACCTAATACACACACCTGACACACTCCTGATACACATCTGATACACACTTGATACATTCCTGATACACACCTAATACACACCTAATACACACACCTGACACACTCCTGATACACACCTGATACAGACCTGATACACACCTGATACACACACCTGACACACTCCTGATACACACCTGATACACTCCTGATACACATCTGATACACACCTGATACACTCCTGATACACACCTGATACACACCTAATACACACACCTGACACACTCCTGATACACACCTGATACAGTCCTAATACACACCTGATACACACACCTGACACACTCCTGATACACACCTAATACACACACCTGATATACTCCTGATACACTCCTGATACACACACCTGATACACTCACCTGATACACAACTGATATACACACCTGATAAGCTGATACATTGTGGAATTATATTAAGTGTAAGTTAATTAAAGATGAAAATGTTTAGTTAATGTTGTGTGTTTGTAGGTTCCCCAGTGGAGCAGCAGCACAACAGCAGGATCACAGAAGCTTCACCCAGGGTCACTCAAGGTAAAATCTCCAGCTGTGTCACTCCAGCTGTTCTATTTTTCTCATAACTGACTTTCTTGTTGTTATTACCGTTTTATTAACTTGGCATTTTTATTTTTAGATCCGTACCAAGCGTTAGGGCCAATCAGCAGCCGCCTTGCTAATCCAGGTAAGAAATATCAGATATTCAGGAGGCTAAATGATTAAAACTCACAAAACATGACATTTTTATTCCCTTTAAACACTCTTTAAAATCTCTATTCTGAACTAACCTGCTGAGAGATATTTCATTTCCGAGTCGCTGAGTGTGTTACTCATAATGTACAGCGTATGAGTCTAAAGTACAAAACAATATAAACTATACTACACTGCACTACACTATACTACACTACACTACACTATACTACACTACACTACACTATACTACAGTACTATACACTACCCTTCACTATACTAAACTATACTACCCTTCAATGCACTACACTATACTAGAATATACTACCCTTCACTATACTGCTCTTCATTATACTACACCATACTACACTACAATACACTACACTACAATACAATACACTACACTACACTATACTACACTACAATACACTACACTACAATACAATACACTACACTACACTATACTACACTACAATACACTACACTACAATACAATACACTACACTACACTATACTACACTATACTACACTACAATACAATACACTACACTACACTATACTACACTACAATACAATACACTACACTACACTATACTACACTATACTACACTACAATACAATACACTACACTACACTATACTACACTACAATACAATACACTACACTACACTATACTACACTATACTACACTACAATACAATACACTACACTACACTATACTACACTACAATACAATACACTACACTACACTATACTACACTATACTACACTGCACTACACTACACTACACTATACTACACTATACTATACTACACTACACTACAATACACTACACTATACTACACTACAATACACTACACTACACTACAATACACTATACTACCCTATACTACACTACACTACACTACAATACACTACACTATACTACACTACAATACACTACACTACAATACACTATACTACACTACAATACACTACACTACACTACACTATACTACACTATACTACACTACAATACACTACACTACAATACACTATACTACACTACACTACAATACACTACACTACAATACACTATACTATACTATACTACACTACACTACAATACACTACACTACAATACACTATACTACACTACACTACAATACACTACACTACACTACACTATACTATACTATACTACAATACACTACACTATACTACACTACAATACACTACACTACAATACACTATACTACACTACACTATACTACACTATACTACACTACAATACACTACACTACAATACACTATACTACCCTATACTACACTACACTACACTACAATACACTACACTATACTACACTACAATACACTACACTACAATACACTATACTACACTACAATACACTACACTACACTACACTATACTACACTATACTACACTACAATACACTACACTACAATACACTATACTACACTACACTACAATACACTATACTATACTATACTACACTACACTACAATACACTACACTACACTACACTATACTATACTACACTACAATACACTACACTATACTACACTATACTACACTACAATACACTACACTACACTATACTACACTATACTACACTACAATACACTACACTACAATACACTATACTACACTACACTACAATACACTACACTACAATACACTATACTACACTATACTACACTACACTACACTACAATACACTACACTATACTACACTACACTACAATACACTACACTACACTACACTATACTATACTACAATACACTACACTACCCTATACTACACTACACTACACTACAATACACTACCCTATACTACACTACACTACAATACACTACACTATACTACCCTATACTACACTACACTACAATACACTACACTACAATACACTATACTACACTATACTACACTACACTACAATACACTACACTACAATACACTATACTACACTACACTACACTACACTACAATACACTACACTATACTACACTACACTACACTATACTACACTACACTACAATACACTACACTACACTATACTACACTACACTACACAATACTACACTACACTATACTTCACTATACTACACTACACTATACTACACTACACTATACTACACTATACTACACTACACTACACAATACTACACTACACTATACTACACTATACTACACTACACTACAATACACTACACTACACTATACTACACTACACTACACAATACTACACTACACTATACTTCACTATACTACACTACACTATACTACACTACACTATACTACACTATACTACACTACACTACACAATACTACACTACACTATACTTCACTATACTACACTACACTATACTACACTACACTATACTACACTATACTACACTACACTACACAATACTACACTACACTATACTTCACTATACTACACTACACTACACTATACTACACTACACTATACTACACTATACTACACTACACTATACTACACTATACTATACTACACTATACTACACTATACTACACTACACTATACTACACTATACTACACTACACTATACTACACTATACTACCATACTATACTCCATTATACTACACTGTACACAACACTGCTGTTGTGCTGTGCTACACTCTACCGTTCTGGTGTGACTCTAATGTTCCTCTGCAGGTTCAGGTCAGATCCAGCTGTGGCAGTTTTTGCTGGAGCTCCTGTCGGACAGCAATAATGCCAGCATCATCACCTGGGAGGGAACAAATGGCGAGTTTAAGATGACCGACCCAGACGAAGTGGCCAAGCGCTGGGGCGAGCGCAAGAGCAAACCCAACATGAACTACGACAAGCTGAGCCGTGCCCTGCGCTACTACTATGACAAGAACATCATGACCAAAGTGCACGGAAAGCGCTACGCCTACAAGTTCGACTTCCAGGGCATCTCTCAGGCGCACCAGAGCCACCCGAGCGAAGGCAGCGTCCTCAAATACCAGGGTGAAATGCCCTATGCCCAGAGCTACCACAGCCACCAGCCCAAAGTGAACTTCATGAGCACGCACACCGGCATGCCCGTGTCCTCGGGCGGCTTTTTCCCTCCTGCCACCAACTACTGGAACTCGCCAACCGGCGTCGTTTATCCCAGCTCTCCCATGCCTCGACACCCGGCCACACACTCACATTTAAATTCTTACTATTAAAATCAGACCCAGAATAAATTCAGTGTCCAGGGGATTTGTTCTAACAGAGTTACTGTTAATGTGTGGAGATTTTTGTCATAGAAAAGACTGTTTTTAGTCCTCCAGCACAACAACAAAACAAGATTTTTGTTGGTCTCCTTCTGCTTATTATTATTATTATTATTATTATTATTATTATTATTATTATTATTATTATTATTATTAAAAGATGTAGAATAAAAATGCCCCAATTTTACTGCTAACTGATCCACAGAGTTTATTTAGAGCTTGACTCTTATTTGGTTAAAGACAAACCAACTATATGAGGAAAAAACAAACAAAAAAACTCATTTAAGGAACAAAAGCAGCAAGCAGGACCAAAAAGGAGACTTTTCTTAAGACTTCTCAGCATTTAACTCCTCCAGTAAACATGGACTAAAACCTGTTAGCCAGCTCAGGCTGTGCTGAGAGTGAGAGGATTCATTTCCTTATAAATATAAAGGATTATTTTTGTTAGAAATTGACTTAAATTTGTCAACAGCTACTGCAGTCTGATGAAGAGAGAGAGAGTATTTTATACCAGAGACACCTTCACATCTGAGCTTGTTTTATCAGAATTATTTAGATAAATAATTTGCTCAGCTTCACGGAGCAAAATTCCATCTCAGATCAAAACTTTATTTTGTACTGAAAAGGGAATAAAAAGAATTCAGAGGGAAAATTTTGTAGAGTACAAACAGCAAATACAGGACAGTTTGAGTCGTGACACGATGGTTACTATTTGATTACGTTTATAGATTCAGACGCTGCTTTTTATTCTTACGTGTGAATCTGGAATGTGGGAAACCTCTGGGACTCAAACAAACAACCTTCTGGTCACGAGAGAAGAACTGCAAACCTGAAGAGGTTCAAACCAGATGATTACAGGACTGTTTAAAATGGACTTTCTTTATGATATACACATTTTTAGTAAATATATATTACTTGTAGCAGTTAAACTCACAACACACACACACACACACACACACACACACACACACACACACACACAGTGTATATAATATTTTTTGCATGTGTACAAAAAGCAAAAAGCCTGGAGATTATAAACTTACATCCATCTGAATTTTGTTTTTTATTCTGTATTGGTTAATGACATTGTACAGATCTTCTGTCCCAACACAATATTACAGCTTTATTACGCATTATTGAATGATTTTTTGAAACCAATAAAATATACATGTATCTCACATTTACTCCTTATTTTATTTTATTTATTTATTTGTACTCAAAGATACACATGAGATATACATAGAAGAAACCTGAGAGAGAGAGAGAGAGAGAGAGAGAGAGAGAGAGAGAGAAAGAAAGAGAGGGGGGCAATCACAAGCACTTTTTAAATGATGTAGTATACAAAACCATTATAATAAGGTTTTCCGCATAAAATTAAAAAGGCAGAGTGGTAAACATCAACAAATAAACAGACCAGGTATAAACCATAACATATGCAGTTCTGTTCCTTATTTATGTACGTATCTGCTAGACTAGACTAGAGTAGATGTGCTGCTGCCACCGCTGCGTTTTCCCTTATGAACACTAGATGGCGCCACCACACTCGCTTAAAGTGTCTCCCCGAATCTGTACTGCGCATGTGCGCCGCTATTGTTTTATTTTTCCTCCACAACACTAGATGGCGCTGTTAAAGGCTCGTCCACGTGCCGGAGCGCAGTTCGCGGTGCATCATGGGAAAAGAGCTGTGCACGAACTCACATGTGGTCGCGCGTGAACTTCCCTGAGCTGGTCCGGTCTCGCGGAGAAGAAGACGAGGAGAAAAAAACTCTCTTTATTTTGTTTTAGTTTTTATTTCTCACATTAAACATGAAGCCTGGTGAGTTTTCTGTGCGTTTCCGTGTCTGTGGAATATGGTCCGGGATGTAATTCTGCTTAAAATGTCTTCGTAAAGAACTAAACGCGGTGAAACTCGTTAGCGGTTCATGCTAGCTACATTTTAAACATTAGCCTTGGCTGTAACGGATGCAGCGCGTGAAGCTTTGGAGTTTCTCTCTATCTTTTTTGTTTAAATCGTTTTTGTGTTGAAATAAAGCCATAACTGACCGTATGATTGATGCCTTTGTGCTAACTAACCGAAGTTAAAGCAGTAAAGTTAAATAGAAGAGATAATGTGTTTATTCAGTTACTTCGAATGATTTAATCCGGTTTATTTGGGTTAGAGTGTGAACGTGTTGGAGTAAAGTGTGTGTTTATGGGTTCAGGCTGTAAATGAAGCACATTGCTGTAGAGGCCATGTGTCTGCAACACACACACACACACACAATAGACATCACTATCAATCTGTTGTAATGGAAGTTTTATTCGGAAAATCTGCATTTGTTTATGTAAATGAGTCTTCACCTGTTAAACTCGAGCTCATTTACATTCTTAATAGAAGATAAAAGTGTAGAATTTAAGATAAATGAAGAAAAAAATCAGTGGTCAGTTCACTGGTCAATTTGACAGAAAACGTATGATCGTAGTGGACATTTCTCCATCACAATACTGATCAATAAAGATCAGAGTGTTAAAGTTTGCTAACAAACTAACAGTAAAACCCAGGTGAGTAAAAGTATAACAAACGCTTCCAGTGCTCATGCTAACTGTTATAAAAACAGATTTTTGGAAGGAAGAGACTCAGGATAGGATCTCTCAGAAAAAGCAGAGAGAGAGAGAGAGAGAGAGAGAGAGAATATTCCTACAGCTGTAGATGTTGTATCTTCAGCTCTGACTCTCAGGAGCATGACTGGTTGTAAAGAGAAAAGCAGTGATGTTGGAAATTCCACTGTAATGAACTGGTCAAGTCACAAAAACCAGTACACTGAAATAAATCTGGACACACGTCCGTTAAGTCTCCTGTGTGTGTATAAACCCCTCTAGAGTGTCACAGCGCTGTAGGATACAGGTACTGTATGAGATGTAATGTACAGTAAGGTGTTAAACCTGCTGCTGTTTCTGCTCCAGGTTTCAGTCCCCGTGGTGGTGGTGGAGGTCGGGGTGGATTTGGTGGAAGAGGACGTGGTGGAGACCGAGGAGGAAGAGGCGGGTTTAGAGGAGGACGAGGTGGTGGAGGTAAAGATGGACTGATGTTAACCTGTTGATGAATTATCTGTAAGAGCAGATTATAGATTATCTGTTATAGAGATTATTAACTGCTCTGCTGGGAGAAGCTGAACAACTCGTTTCACAAAACACTAATTGTAGCTCTGATTGTTGATTAAAGTTTACATCAGTTTGTTCTTTAATGAGTAATTAATTGTAATTGTTGGTCAGTTGTTGTTGTGTAAGAGAAATGAACCCTCTGTGATGTTCAGGTGGAAACTGTTCCTCCGTTGTGTTTACAGGTGGAGGCTTTAGGTCTCCGGGTGGTGATGGAGGATTCCGGGGCCGTGGTGGAGGCAGAGGGACCCCGAGAGGACGCGGGGGCAGAGGAGGAGGAGGAGGGTTTAGAGGAGGAAAGAAAGTAACAGTGGAGCCACACAGACATGAGGGTGAGTTGGTGTTATTAAAGAACACACGGAGAGGGAGAGAGTTAGAGAGAGAGGTAGAGAGTGAGAGAGAGTCCAGGTGGGTTGGGGAGTGAGAGAGAGAGAGAGAGAATAACTATTTGGTGTTTTGACTCTTTCAGGTGTGTTTATCTGCCGTGGGAAGGAAGACGCTCTGGTGACGAAGAACATGGTGGTGGGAGAGTCTGTGTACGGGGAGAAGAGAATTAGTGTGGAGGTCAGACTCAATCATCATGACCAAGTGTTATAAGATTATTGTTTTCTGAAAATTCCAGCACTTTAAGCTATAATGTTTATAGAAACAGCTACAGAGATCAGAAATACAGTCGTGTTAATGTTCTCTCAGTCTCGTGTCTCTGCAAATCAGTGTATAATAATACTGCTGTGCTCTGCGCGTCACCTAGAGCAGTTTTAAACACAGTGTCTCGTTTGTTCCAGGATGGAGAGGCGAAGATCGAGTACAGGGCCTGGAACCCGTTTCGCTCCAAACTGGCAGCAGCGATTCTGGGAGGAATCGATCAGATCCACATCAAACCCGGCACCAAGGTCATGTACCTGGGAGCGGCGTCAGGAACCACCGTGTCTCACGTCTCCGATATCGTTGGCCCCGTACGCTCTTCATCTCCTTCTGCACGCTCCAGATCTTCATTTATCAACAGTGTTTCATTCATTAGAGTTTTAATTATACTCTGTGTGTGTGTGTGTGTAGGACGGTTTGGTGTACGCAGTGGAGTTTTCTCACCGCTCCGGACGAGATTTACTCAACGTGGCTAAAAAGAGAACCAACATCATTCCCATCATTGAAGACGCCAGACATCCGCACAAATACCGCATGCTGGTTGGTCAGTGACTTTCCGTAAAATAAACTTTACACTAAAAATACATCGTTATTACGGCAAGACGCACACCAGGTCATGTAAAGTGTAAAATACGGTTCACAATGTAACTGTACAGTTTAGGAGTTTGTAACAGAAATAATAAGTGTTGCTGTTCCTGGTGTTTATTTTGTGTTTGTGAAACGGGTTTCCTCAGGGATGGTGGACGTCATTTTTGCCGACGTCGCTCAGCCAGATCAGACGCGTATCGTTGCTCTTAATGCTCACAACTTCCTCAAAAACGGCGGCCATTTTGTCATCTCCATCAAGGTAAAACTTCTGTCCTGTTCTGAAAGTCTTACGGCTCTGAAGCTCAGTCTTCTGGTAAGTTTGTAATGTTTTTATACGTTTTATTTTCTTTATCTTCAGGCGAACTGCATCGACTCGACGGCGTCGCCCGAGGCAGTGTTCGCGTCCGAGGTGAGGAAGATGAGCGCCGAGAACATGAAACCTCAGGAGCAGCTCACGCTCGAGCCGTACGAGAGAGACCACGCCGTGGTCGTAGGGGTGTACAGGTCAGATGTGTTCATGCACACATTCACACCCCTGCTCAGACTGTGTACACGTGTAGCTTTCAGTTTCCTCCAAGGGTGCACAAACTTCTGCATTCCGCAATACAAATGTAGAGACAGGAAGCACTGACCCTCACTCGCAGTACTGGACTCTAGTTGAGTGCCGAAGTTTGTTGGTAATTTAGAACTTGTACTTTGCTAGCTGTAGGTGTGTCTGGTCTTCAGAGCAACGCTATCTCTGAGTTTATATGCTTGTGGTTTTTACCTCCTGAAGTTAACCCATGTGTGTGCTCTCTCTTCAGGCCTCCACCGAAACAGAAGAAATAAAGACGCAGCCGTGTAAATTTGTTTGGACGTTTTTTTCGTTCCCACTGATCCTCCAGCTGACTGAAACGCTGCCTTTAAGCCTCATCTGCTTTCTACAACTGTGTGTGTGTGTGTGTGTGTGTGTGTGTGTGTGTCAGTCAGTCATCAGTGGAGGTGAAGAACTTCTCCAGTACATCAGTGTTGAAGTGATCCTGTTTTTCTCGACTCTCTCGCTGGTGTTAATCTGTGTGGCTCCATCCGGAAGTTCTTACTGTGTATTATAGAGTATTAACCATGAATAAAGTCGCTTTTATTTTACTGTATCCAAAATTACATATGAGGGAAAAGAAATGATTTCTGTTGGTTGTGTGACTCTGTGGACTGTTTTTTTTTTTGTTTTTTTTTTAATTGTTTTTTTTTTTTTTTTGTAATTAAATAATCTGAAACATCTTTAGTGCTGTCTGTTCTTTTTATTTTATTTTTAGATTTAATGGTTATGTATCATGATCCATCAATATAAAAATATGATTATTATTGTAAACTTTTTCACAAATATCTAGATTATGGTCAATGAATTGAAGTGATTAACACGTGGACGTTTCTTTTTTGTAGGAATTTTTTTTTTTTTTGCAGTAAGGTTTAATGGGGGTTAGGGTTGTGTGTGTGAGATGTGACCTCACTGTGTGATATGTTTAATGAAGAGTTTGCTCAGACGTAATCCTAGAGTGAATTTTTTTTTTGGTCATATCTATAAAACTGCAGTAAAACCTTATGATTTTAATAGTTTTATGTTGTCAATTATATTCTAATTATTACAATAAAGGACTAGAATTACAATTGTTGGTATATTATAAGAGATTACTAAGCCTTATAAACCTAGTAATAGGTTAATACGTTTTACTGCAAAGCTGATATATAAATGTTACATGTGCAAAAGTATGTGCATTACACAATGTGTGTGCTGAACAACTCCTTACAGATTTATTCCCTTTGCTGTTATAATAAGCTTCACTTTTCTGGAAGACTTTAGACTAGATGTTGGCGTGTGATTGTGAGGATCTGTGTTCATTCGGCTTCAA
>JAUCMX010000020.1:20378637-20381137 GCA_033459395.1 Hemibagrus guttatus
GACTGTGGAGTGTGAACACACAGGTGGTGTGAAGGTGGTGTGTAAAGGAGTTTAAAGTAAAGTGTAAAGGAACTGCGGAGGCTGGAGGTAAAAGTCTGTGCCGCAGTTCCACCATCCCGCCGCTGCGTGTCGCTGTTCTGCGCTTCTAAATAAATAAATAAATAAATAAAAACAGAAATTAATCTCACCTGAATTAATAATAATAATAATTTACAAAAGAAAGAAAGAAAGATCTATGATATTCCCAGATTACTAAGGACTTCTTCTCTCAAAACATTTACACTTTTTTTAGTTTTCTATTTTCAAGTCATGGTGGTGAGCGGTCAGTGTTTACTTTTCAATAAAAAAAAGAAAGAAGTTTAATGGAATGTTAATTTTAATGAAAGAGAAAGCCTTTGTGAGAAATGTGGAATGATTTATATCCATGTGGGAAAAAACTAATCTGTTATTGAATTAAATTAGTGTGCTCATTCTGCAACTTTTTTATTTTAAAACGCTTTAAAGAGATTTTTAAAGGATTTTTTGTGCTATTTAATGTGGACCCGTGTGAGTGCACTAGTCTCTTGTTGCTTGTTGTTTTGTGTAGGATCATGGAGGAGTGCTGTTTTATTTCACTCTGTACTGCAGCAGCTTCATTTGGTTGAAATGACATTAAAATAACTTCTTGTCTTAACTTTTTATAATTTATAATGATTGTATTATATGAAAATGACCAGCTCTGACATTTTTAGGACTTTCCTTTCTCGCTTTCTTTGTCTTTTTTTCGTGTAAAAATATAAATGAAACAAATATATAAATACAGCCCATGAATGGTAATAAATATACAATCAGAAAGTTTCAAACACTAATGAGGAAAAAGGGCACTTCCTTTAAATTCTGTTCTTTGTTTCATTTCTGAAGTTTAATGAATGACATTATCATAAAACATGAGACGAGCTTAATATGATTTTTTTTTTTGCGCTCTTCTAATTTTCTACATATTTTTACTTTTCTTTTTCTTCAAAATGATCATTTTTAAATAAATTACACACATATACAGAGAGAGAGAGAGAGAGAGAGAGAGAGAGAGAGAGAGAGAGAGAGAGAGAGAAGGACCTGGATTTATGGATTGATTAATAGATACAGATTTATGGCTTTAATAAATCAGTTTTCGCGCGCCGCCATTTTGAGTCGCTGTGACGTGTTTCCGTAAAAAAAAAGTGGCGGGAAAATTGAACCTGTCTCTGACCCTAAACCGCAGTGAACTGGACAGCGTTTGGAGTGCACTTTGTAGAAATGACCAAAAAAATCAGGTCGAAAAAAGAATAAAGTTAAAGATCTGAATTATTGTGTATTATTTAACTAAAACTGGCCAATACGAACTGACCAACACTCACACTGACCAGTACAGTACTCAGTAATCACACAGCTTCTAGCCGAGAGCTACACTTCCTGCTTATAATAACTCTTATTAATCTAATCTAGAGATCATAATTATTCGTTTTGCAGCACAAACTGGCCTCAGAAAAATTAACAGCTTTATACACGAAGTTTAAGTAACAGATTAGCAAAACATTTAAAAACCCAAACGTTATATTCATGGGAACTTTGTGCCATTTAGTTTAGAAAGCTAAAGGCTAGGTTTGATAAGCTGATTAACAGCCAAATCATTTTCAGAACATTTCAGATAAAGAATAACTTCATGAGTGATGAAGAGGGTCAATTCATGTGAACTGGGACAAACCTAAAACACGTGAATTTACCTGACTGATGTGTACACACACACACACACACACACACACACACACACACACACACACTCTCTCTCTCTCTCTCTCTCTCTCTCTCTCTCTCTGTTCATTACTCTATACACACTCGGCTTTACTCAGAATTAGTCACTTTGGCACAAAAACAACTGGCCTGATAAAATAAACATTAAAAACATATTTTCATAAACCAAAAACATACTGTATCTTAAGTTCAATTAATTGTTAAGGAAAAATAATGTTAGCCTAATTAAACGTGAACAATTAATAATTAAATTGTTACAACAATGGATAAAAACTGCACTCTTATTAAGAATAAATAAACGACATGAACATTATCCATAATTCATCGCTAAAAATATTCGGACAAACTCAGCCATGCCGGTGTGTCCCGCCTCCTGTAATCTGATTGGTTAATCGATCATATTCACAAACATTGTCTAATCAATTAACACGTAGGTATGACGTTTAAAGCATGACATCATTGTGGGCGGGGTCTATAATAAAGCGGGTAACAGTCATCTTTCCCTTCAGGTTGTTGCAGAGGTTCTGCAGAGAGGTTCTGCTCTACAGGGCTCTAGAGTTTCCCACAGGAGAACTGTTACAGAGTTCTGGAGTTCCAGAGTGTAATTTATTGTACCTGGACATTTTATTTCTATTCATTTATATATGAAATAGCTGCCTTATATCTTGTTTAAACAATTTTCTACACAGATCTGGCTCTGGCTTGTTTTATTTATTTATTTATTTATTCA
>JAUCMX010000020.1:20386137-20406137 GCA_033459395.1 Hemibagrus guttatus
ACATCATGAGTATTCAGTGTTGGTCAGTGGTACAGATTTAACCGTCTCATGTCTGTGTTGATTAATCTGAAGCAAATCTGACCTCACGCACTGAACCCAGGGCCGAGGAGACCGTCCTGATTTTCTGAGCTGGAATCATAAAAGTTTAGGATGTGTTTTATTTGATTGTTCTTAGCCGAAGGTCAGAAATTCTGAGATTTGTTGTCATTTGGTCAGGAGAATGCTTTAGTGCGCTTTCACACTGATTACCGCGATTGTCCATTATCAGTTGGAATGAAATCGATTTCTTTGATTTTTTTTTGGTGTTAAAATGTAGACGCTGAACAGGTTGAGGAGTGTGTACAGCTGACAACACACACCTAAAAATCTTTAATTCATGTTTGTAAATGGAGCAAGAATTTATTTTGTCCAAACCTCGAGAACACACGTCAGTCCTGCTACAGCTCTGTGCTTTAGCTCAGTTTAATAACAATAATAATTAACAATAACCTACAAATAAACCACGGCAAACTCAAAACACATGTCACAATTGATTCACTGCTGAAGTCGAGTCGATTCAGAATCGAGTCACTTGGTCACTCAAGTTCTTGACCTAATCAGCAGTTGTTCATAAGATGTGAAGTACACACAGTGGACAGCTTCCAAAAGCTTGACCTAAAATTACAGAAGGCCGAAAAACACATCTGTATGTGTGGATGATCTCTGAGATTGGAAAAGTGTGTTTAGGTGACAGAGCTGAGGATTGATGAAGCAAGGTTTCTGAAGCTCAAAATCTTCTGTGATTTTTTTTTGTTCGGATGACCTCAGGGATGAAACAAAAAACAATAAGTATGTTGTAACGGGATAATTGATGGATGAGAAATAGATTGTTAGGAATGTAAATTTATTAACTGTTAATTAGCAGGTGATATCATTAATAAAAAAGAATAAAAAAATTACGAAATAGTCAAAAAAACAAAACAAAAAAGGTAAAATAATCTTTATGAGAACCAAAGAAATTTCAAAGCATCACCAAACAGCCTGCTACATTTCTGACTAATCTCTCACACACACACACACACACACACACACACACACATACGTCAGTACTCACTGTACTAAGAATAAACTGATGGACATGGTAGAGGGGTGCCGATACTTTATGCACCACAGGAAGTCTAACCTGTATGATAGTGTGGTTAGCGTCCTACAATTGAGTTCATACATCTCTCCGGTTAGCCTGCAGTCATTCACTGTTAGCATTAGCATTCCAGGTGGACTAGAAGAGTGTGTGGTTTTGAGAAAGTTCTGGACATGTGGCTAGCAGTGAGTGCTAAAACAGCATGCTAAAGGCTAACTGATCTCTCAGGATCACTTACATTGCAGCATAAAAAGACTGAACGTTCGGTTGTGTCTCGAATCCGATTCGGAGTTCACTATGAAGGGTACTTGAGCAAAGAGCAAAACATGATGTTAGTTAGTTACTGTGTTTCCATCAGCTGCTGTTCTGTTGGATGACATCATCAAACAGCGTCAGGCGTGCAAACACACTTAAGGAAGGAGATTTAGGTTATTTACAAAACTCTTGTAAATGGGATGAAACTGTCTGTCTGTCTCCTATCTATCTGTCTAACTCTGTCTGCCTGTTTCCTGTCTGTCTTTCTGTCTGTCTTTCTGTCTGTTTAACTTTCTGTGACTGTCTCTCTGTTTGTCTCTGTCCTCTGTCTGTCTCCTGTCTGTATGTCTCTATGTCTGCCTGTCTGTCTCTATGTCTGTTTCTTTCTCTCTGTCTGTCTCTTTCTGTTCGTCTCTCCATCACTGTGCTTGCTGTGTTTTTCTCTCTCTGTATCTCTTTGTCTGTCTTTCTGTCTCACTTTCACTTTCTCTCTTTAGCTTTCTGTGTGTGTGTGTGTGTGTGTGTGTGTGTTTGTGTGTGGTTGCTCTCCTTGGTGCTGGTTCTCACTCAGCTGTTCTTCACACAGAGAGATAGACAAACGGACAGAAAGGAAGTGCAGATAAAGACTACGGAGAGACAGACAGGACGTTTTAGACTGTGAGTGTAAGAACAGACGCTTGCAGGGAATTCTGGGTAATTTGGATTCAGTGAAATGGTTTAAGAGAAACAGTGAAACCGTCAGTGAAGGAGAGTGAAACTGGGTGAGAGTTTTAATTTTAATTTTAATTGTTTTACAGGATTATGTGCATAACGTAAAAATGTCAGTGATTTATTTATGGCTTAAACATATATATTTATATTTTTGATGTTATTGTGGTCATAGACTTACATACTGGTGCACACTCAGAAGTACACACACTCAGAAGTACACACACTCAGAAGTACACACTCAGAAGTACACACTTAGAAGTGCAGGGAAATGAGGAAGAGGAGGGAGTCTAATTAATTACACGGATGCAAGAAAAGTACTGTTGTAGTTCTAAGGGTCAGAGGGGTCTACTGGATAGAGGAACTGAACTCACTGAGAGAGCGGTTATAGAGGATATCTGGACTATATGTTCACAGTGTGTGATTTAGGACACTGCCCCAATACAGACAGAGACAAACCTATGCGCTAAAATGTGTGATGTAACAGTCTGCATGTTTCCTTCCTTCTTTAAAAGTTTGGGACAGAGTCTCACAGCTTGATAAACACAAACGTCTCTTCCAAACATAGTGTAACTCAACAAGGGTAGCGTGCTATTTTGATAAAGTAGCATGGTTTGGGACGCAGCCTTTAGATAAACAGAAACACACACATAAATGAAGTTTTTCACATATGGGCTGTGTCCCAAATTCAGTGAAGTAGCACTATATGGTTTAGGAAGTAATGCCTCACTAGTTAGTTGGTAGTACTTAGACACACAGTACACTTTAGTCGTCATGCAATTTGGGACGGAGCCATGGAAAGATAAAACACCAACCATGTGCTCTCAGTCACTCGTGTCTCTCTTCTCTCTCCGTCCTGACCCACTTTTCTCTCCCTGAGAGCAGCAACTGACCCGCTGCTGTCCCCCTACATGTTACCCACAATGCATCATGCCAACACTCATGATATAGAAGACTCCAGAATATACACACACGGTTCTAACCAGACTTATTTGGTGTTCATACTCTGTGTTCTTGTTGGTGTGTGTTTGTGTATATTACCCATAATGCACTGTGTGTGTATTTACATATGCAATGTTTGTTAACATATGTACTAGTGTAAATTCACAGCTCTGTTATCTGGAACACGGGCTGCATCCTAAACCTTCATCCTGTGCTAAACACTACAAATGTGAGTGTGTCTAAATAACAAAACACTATGTGAAGTGTATATATAGCAAGCTTTTCAGGTCAAGCTGAGAACTGATTGTGGCCCCATCCCAAATTGCACCCTCCTGTACTAAATAGTGTACCCTAAGAAGTGATGTAATGTGGTGCCTGAGTTGTTAGTTGTGGTTTGAGATGTGTCTGTTTTATAAATATGTGTGAGGTTTATCATTTAGTAAAAGTAACATAGTTGTATGTACTAGTTTCACTCCCTATATAGTAAGGTGGTG
The DNA here is from genome assembly GCA_033459395.1 of Hemibagrus guttatus. NCBI lineage: Eukaryota > Metazoa > Chordata > Actinopteri > Siluriformes > Bagridae > Hemibagrus > Hemibagrus guttatus. The sequence goes on from JAUCMX010000020.1 coordinate 20,389,657, forward strand.
TGCATTTGGGACGTAGCCACAGGCTATGATCAGGCAGATAGCATCACTTACAAAGCAATAAATAATGTGTGACGTTTAAGCACACTGTTCATTTCATTCACTAATAATCTGGGATACAACTCATAACTGTGTGTGTGTGTGTGTGTGTGTGTGTGTGTGTGTGTGTGTGTGTGTGTGAGAGAGAGAGAGAGAGAAAGAGGGAGAAAGAGGAGAGAGGGAGAGGGGGGGCAGATATAATTAAATGTATAATGTATATAATGTATATAATTAAATTATAAACAAATTAACTTGACAAACATATAGAACAGTTAAACAGAGTATAACATGAAATAAAGAAGAATACAAAAAAGAAAAAATATGAAGTGAGGGCAAACTCAATAGAAGTTGTGTTAAAAGTGTGTGTGGGAGTGTGAGACAGATCTGTGTGTTCACTGTGACAGCCAAAAAATAGTGTGTGTGTGTGTGTGTGTGTGTGTTGATAATCAGTTATGTGAAATACCAAAAATGAAGAAGTAATTTGAGCTGTATTAATGTTGAGAGAAATGACGCTCTAATATCGATATCAGGATCAATTCTTTGACTAGATGATTTTCTGAGATAGTGTAGATATCATTTAATTCATGTTTTTAATGAATTTAATTCATTAAAAACATGAATTAAATATATAATTATAAATGCTTACAAATATTTTTATCATTATAAAGTGACTTAAAGCAGGTGAAACCTTTTGGTGTATATTGTTGCGTGTATGATTTATCTAGGATTTTTTGCATGTTTATTGTTTCTTATGTTCTGTAAAGCTGCTTTGAGACAATGTTCATTGTTAAAAGTGCTATACAAATAAAATTGAATTGAATTTATCTTTTAAATAAATAAAAAATGAACTGTTTGAGTTAATATCAAACTAAATATCATGATGCAGATTATGTCTGATAAAAATACTTTCATGAATCATGAGATTATCTGTTCATCCCGCTCCTCTTTGCTAGCTGTACAGCACGGTAAGCTCTGTTTGTTTATTTTATTTTATCTTATTTATGTTTTTGGAAAATAAGAAGTGACCACTGCTAGGATATTTTTCTCTATATTCTCTCCATTCCTGTGTGTTCATTTTATTTCATTTTAAGGGAAAATGAACACGCAGAGACAAAAACATTCCTTCATCTGTCCAAATAAATATCTTTATTATTATAAAATTCTAAAAATATAATAAATATAAGTAGTAATATATTTATCAGAGTTCAGGCTGAGAACACATCAGAACTGTACTGTGTGTGTGTGTGTGTGTGTGTGTGTGCGTGCGCATGTGTAGAGCATGTTTGGCCACTAGGAGCAGCACACACACCAAAATCGACCTTCTTTAATTCCTAGCATTAAAGCCCTGCATGAGGACTGTGTGTTAGTGAGCAGCAAACTCGGACTGTTCCTCAAACTCGACATGGACTTCAGTGTGTAGGGTTAGGGTTCTCACCATCAGCTCACTCATGAATTCCTTCAAAGACATGAGAATTATGGTGTAATTAATAATGACATCAACTCCAGTATTTCTTCTTCCCACGCCAGCTGTGAGGAAATTATTTTGAATTTGAAGTTTTTCTTCATAATCAAGTTATTTTAGATGTTCTGTGTAATAGTTTATTCTGAAAACCAAATAATTAGTTATTGTTTCCGTAGTAACATTCAGAGGGACCTCATATAAACGGATTAAACATAATTGTCAGTATGGTGGAGATTTCTGTGAGGAGAAATGGGTTACTCTAACACTGATGGAAGGAGTCTCCAGTGTCAGTGCTGTGTATCAGTCAGAGCTGAAGCTGGAACTTGACGTTCTCCACATCTTCAGGACAGAGGAGTTTACACTTCTTTATGTTTCTCAGTAACATTAACAGCTGAGATTATTTTCTCTTATTAACTTGAAGAGAGAGACTGCTGAGGGGACGAGTGTTTATAGCTGAAGAGAGAGAGAGAATAAAGAGAGAGACTGCTGAGGGGACGAGTGTTTATAGCTGAAGAGAGAGAGAATAAAGAGAGAGACTGCTGAGGGGACGAGTGTTTATAGCTGAAGAGAGAGAGAATAAAGAGAGACTGCTGAGGGGACGAGTGCTTATAGCTGAAGAGAGAGAATAAAGAGAGAGACTGCTGAGGGGACGAGTGTTTATACCTGAAGAGAGAGAGAATAAAGAGAGACTGCTGAGGGGATGAGTGTTTATAGCTGAAGAGAGAGAGAGAATAAAGAGAGAGACTGCTGAGGGGACGTGTGTTTATACCTGAAGAGAGAGAGAATAAAGAGAGACTGCTGAGGGGATGAGTGTTTATAGCTGAAGAGAGAGAGAGAATAAAGAGAGAGACTGCTGAGGGGACGAGTGTTTATAGCTGAAGATAGAGAATAAAGAGAGAGACTGCTGAGGGGATGAGTGTTTATAGCTGAAGATAGAGAATAAAGAGAGACTGCTGAGGGGATGAGTGTTTATAGCTGAAGAGAGAGAATAAAGAGAGACTGCTGAGGGGACGAGTGTTTATAGCTGAAGAGAGAGAATAAAGAGAGACTGCTGAGGGGACGAGTGTTTATAGCTGAAGATAGAGAATAAAGAGAGAGACTGCTGAGGGGACGAGAGTTTATAGCTGAAGAGAGAGAGAGAATAAAGAGAGAGACTGCTGAGGGGACGAGTGTTTATAGCTGAAGATAGAGAATAAAGAGAGAGACTGCTGAGGGGATGAGTGTTTATAGCTGAAGATAGAGAATAAAGAGAGACTGCTGAGGGGATGAGTGTTTATACCTGAAGAGAGAGAGAATAAAGAGAGAGACTGCTGAGGGGATGAGTGTTTATAGCTGAAGAGAGAGAATAAAGAGAGACTGCTGAGGGGACGAGTGTTTATAGCTGAAGAGAGAGAATAAAGAGAGACTGCTGAGGGGACGAGTGTTTATAGCTGAAGATAGAGAATAAAGAGAGAGACTGCTGAGGGGACGAGAGTTTATAGCTGAAGAGAGAGAGAAAATAAAGAGAGAGACTGCTGAGGGGACGAGTGTTTATAGCTGAAGAGAGAGAGAATAAAGAGAGAGACTGCTGAGGGGACGAGTGTTTATAGCTGAAGAGAGAGAGAATAAAGAGAGGCTGCTGAGGGGACGAGTGTTTATAGCTGAAGAGAGAGAGAATAAAGAGAGACTGCTGAGGGGACGAGTGTTTATAGCTGAAGAGAGAGAGAATAAAGAGAGAGACTGCTGAGGGGACGAGTGTTTATAGCTGAAGAGAGAGAGAATAAAGAGAGGCTGCTGAGGGGACGAGTGTTTATAGCTGAAGAGAGAGAGAATAAAGAGAGACTGCTGAGGGGACGAGTGTTTATAGCTGAAGAGAGAGAGAGAATAAAGAGAGACTGCTGAGGGGACGAGTGTTTATAGCTGAAGAGAGAGAGAATAAAGAGAGACTGCTGAGGGGACGAGTGTTTATAGCTGCTATAAAGGAAGTGACATCAGGAAGTGGTGTGTTTCACTGAACATTAAAAGTAACTATAAACGGATATAAAGCATGACATGTCGTTCATTAATAAATAAGAAACTGAGGTATAAGAGGAATAAATCGTTTGTGGCGTTTATTATCTAAATATAAACAAAGATCATTTTTGAGTTAGTCATCTTGTCTGAGTTGTCATGTTCATGTCTGCCATGTTTTTTTTTTCTGGTGAGCAGACTTAATATTAGCTATTTAAAATATTCCTGGACTCTGAGGTCAAACGGCACCTTGTGACTGAAATAAGCTGGGTGTTGTTGGACAGAGTGGAAAGTATGTGATGTATATCTGTCCGTTTCTGCCTGTCGATAAGAGGCTTGGAAATAAAGATACTGGAAGCTTTATGGTGTGTTGCCTGGAAAAGCCAGTCAGTGGGGCTGGTACATTATTTTCAGCTGTGTGAAGTCTAAACTGATCTGAGTGTGTAATGTATGTTTAAAAAAAAGGAGGGGGGGGGGTTCGTGCAGCTGAAACACAACCTCCCCGCAGTGTAATTGTAATTCGCTCCTTTAGCTTCTTCTTCTTCTTCTTCCTCAGTTGAAGTTCCGCTATAACCGTGTCTTCCCACTGCATCATGTTTACCTAGCAACACGCATCACCCGCTTCCGGTCCTCCCATTGGTCATTTCAAAACGCGCCGGGGACCAATGGCGAGGCTGTTGCCATGGCACACTGTGTAGTTGCCGGGTGGAATTTCGCTGCGAGGCACGTGAGTCCCGGAATCTTCGCCTTGGCTTTTTTTCCTTCCTTCCTTCCTTCCTTTCTTTTTTTTCTTTCTTTCTTTCTTTTCTCTCGGAGCTTTGCAAACGTGATTTATATGAAGAGTCACATTTAGCCTCGCGAGAAACGGCTCACTTTTAGAGGTTTATCTGTGCGTTTTATTTGATTTTACTTATTTTAATTTTCCAAGTCTGCACTGCTGTAAGAGAAAGTTAAATACAGGGGGATAAAATGGCCAAAAAAGAATAACAACAACGCATAAACGCTTGTGTGAATTCATTTTTTTTTTTTAAATATATTATTTAAGGCCACTTTTCGGTTATTTTTAATGTAAAACTTTACAATAAATTGTTTTACACAAGTTTCGATGTTGCAGTAATTATTGGGAGCTTGCACAGACATGCACAGTGCCATGGTATATGCTGAAAAAGCAAAACAAGAGAAACTTTATGGATCAGATCATGTAGAGATTATGGATTTGTTCCTGTAGCGTGTAATGTCCACTTCTCACGTGATTAGTGAAAATAACCTTTAAAAAGTTTCTTCAAAAAGTACAATATTGTACCTCAAACCTTGAGGATTTAAGAAATGATATGTGTAGTATAGGTAGGTTTTGGAGTCAGTTTTATTTCTTGATGATGATGATGATCTCAGGTTTCTGCACTGGGAGATGTCAGATTCATGTGAAATAAAATGCTGTACAATATGAAGGGCCGAAAATGAGCTTTCAGTCCTTACATTTTTCTCAGTAAGATCATATTTGATCTACACGCCTAGTGAGATTACACTTATGTGTTTGTTCTTTAAGTCATAGCGGCGTCTGTGAGCGGTGTGCTGTTGTCTCCTCCATCCTTCACTCGTCTCAGTTTACCTGAAGTCTTGTGTTATTTTGGCGGCCATGCCGCGCCATTCCGGCTCCGTGCTGCGTTTTGGAGACAACAAGGACCTGAGGAAGAGGGAGGAGATGAGAGGGGGGAGAATAAGGGCAGCCTCGCGTTCGCTCGAACACTCCGCCCACATATCGCTCGGACCAATGGAAACAGCCGAAAGAGCCTCGTCTGACCAATCGTGCGCAGGCTGCCGTGGCGTCGGCTAGCAACAAGAGCCTTCGAACGCGCACGCGGGCGGGAATGCGCGGGGGGGGGGGGGGGGGGGATGCTGTGAGACGTGAACGCGCGTCAGCGAAAAGCCGAGGGAAGAGAACGTGACGTGCGCGCGCTTTAGCACACGCCGAAGGGGCTCGAAAAGTTCGCTAAAACTCTTCTAAAGGGCAGAGAAAAATAAAAAATTAAACAAAACATTATTATAAGACATTGAAAATCGAAGTACATACTATAACCTCAATATCGAGAATAGTTTTGTTTTTTTCACCCGTTGACTCTGAGGTGAGGGTCACCACACACACCCTCGGGTTTGTTTCTGATTCACTTGTATTCAGCATAAACTGCCTTTATTTGAAGTGACGTACGTATTGTGCTTGAAGTTTAATACATCGCTACTTTGTCGTATTAACAAATCCGATCCTATATGAGGTTGTGTGAATCCTGGCCCTATCTGCAGAGTTACTATAAATGGAAAGGAACCGTTTGGCACAGCTACTAAATATTAAGAAGGGGGAATATACTGTACTAAAAACGTGTAGCATTATTCGTATTATTTATTTCCTTTAAAACGCACTGTTTAAATCGTTCGAGTGCTGAAAGAGTGTATGTTGCTGCGTCAAAGCTGAGCTTACGACACTACAGAGCGAATGTAGGCTGTGTGTCACCTCCACCTCCCCCGCGCTCCAAACGCAGATGGTATAGTCCATCAACACAGGGTGTGGATTGAGCGCCGGCCACAGCGGCTTATAGACAACAAGGAATAATAATAACGCCAACTTAAGCCTGGCTGTGGAGGAAAAATAAGCTCGACAGAGAAGGAAAAAATCCCTATAAACAATTTACATCATCGGGAGAGATCCGGGAAGGTGTCGCTTTGTTGTGTTGGGGTGGAATAAGAGGCTACGAGAGCTTGGAGACTGGAAAGTGCGCACACAAGCTGTGGATAACAGAGCAGCAGTCCAGCCACTGCTCAGGATGGAAGTGTGGAGTGATCGTGATGAACTCTGCACAGCTTGGAGTGAAACTATGAACATCTATCACTGTTAGAGAAGAAGATCTGGAGCGTGGATCTCTTTTTAGAGCATTTTTTTAATTATATACAAGAAGAAGCACAAGCTCAGTTGAAGCCGTGTCTGACTGACGTGAAGCTTTGTGATCTCTGTGAAATTCTCTTTTAAAGTTTGGAGGATTTGTTTTTCTTTCTTTCAATTCTTCCCAATCTATCTTGGAATGGACAGAGACAGATCAGCAGGAGTGTTTCTCCCCTTAAATATTAGTCTTGTGCCTATAACTGAACTTGCACTTATGCACTTTGCTTAGTTATTCTTCATCATTTATGCATGCACAAAAACATACACTGATCACTACATGGCCATGAGCTTGTCACCCCGTTCTCCTTTTGGACATCTTTGAACGTTTGCTTTGGACTTTGTGCAGCCCCTCGCCTCACCTCACCGCCTATTGGGATTAAAGATGCAAGGTTAAACCCCGAGGGACGAGGCCATCCATCTGCCCTTTGGACTCGCTAACTCAGTAGGGCGCAACACACGAATCCTAAGAAGCCCTTGCTATTTTTAGGGATAGTGATGGGGTAATTGGTGGTGGATATGAAGACACCCACCCCCTTACCCCCATCTTGAGCACACCAGCACTCCCAGCTTCAGCTGCTCTGATATCCAGACTGGAAAACTGACCAACCTCAAAACTGGTCTTTGACTGGATTCCTCAGTACTGGAGAACGAAGAGAAAACTAGCTACAATGCAAGCAAAGCTAACTTTAGTAACCAAATAATTTCACCCCCTTATCATCAAAGAAATATATAAATATATATAGATATATAATATGTATATGTAGATATAAGTAGATAAATAGACCATATAATGTAACAGAGTATATATATATATATATATATATATATATATATATATATATATATATATATACATACATATATACATATATATATATATATATATATATATATATATATATACACACACACACACACATATATACGATGATGATATATATTGCAGAGTCGTAGTTTGAATATGAATATGTATGTTATATTTTTTATGAGCATCGTTGCCTAAAAGCCCAATCCATTGCCTTAGATTTACCGTAATAAAGAGAAAAGCACGGACAGGACACGGAAACGGTGTCGCCAGAAACGAACGGTGCCTTTTATTTCGTTCATCTGTGTCATCACTTCAGGAATCCGCTAGCGATTGAGGAATACTTCGGTCATTGCTAACTTTAATCTCCAATCTGTCGAATCTATCGGATATACATCGCTCACACTGAAGTTTCGTTCCAGCACGTGGATTGGATTATCCTGACGACTTCCCCTCGCAAAAGTGATTTTTTTATCGTTTTGTATTCTTTAATTATAAAACAAAAACTTCATTGATGTAATTCTTTGAAGGAGCTCCACACAAAAGCCTTTCCGATGGTGATCACTTCATCCGTGGAGGAGAAGCCGCAGCCTTCTAACAGAATGGTCGCCAACCTGTCGACCGACTCCTGGGTCGGCAACTCGGATCAGAGTCGCTACGTACCGCAGTCTCACCTGCTCCGGAAGCCGTCCAAAAGTTAGTACGCCCTCTGTTTTCACACTTTCTTCACACTTTGGCCTAGTCAGTGCTGCTATCATGGACGCTGCAGATGATCTTCACCATCCCGCTGTTCTGTTCCATTGGGAATGTCTGTAGATTGTTAAGGCTGTTACGCTTAGCTAGCTAGCTAGCGTAGCTGAAATGCAACTCACTGGCATAAGTTAGATCAGCCAATGGAGCACATTGGATGAAAATAACAGGTTTAAAAAGAAGAGATAGCAATAAACTTGTCGTTACTACGGTGATGATGTAAAATACGAAAATGTACGATGATAAAGTGTTTGTTTTTACATCAGTACATGCCACAATGTGTATACATGTATGAGAATAATAACTTTAGTAGGTAAGTCGTTTATTATAGAACAGAAAAAAGGTCTTTCATCACGTTGTGCTCTCTTAGATCAGTCCAGAGTGGAATGTACCATGTGTTCATCTGAATTTTGAATATAGTGATGATTCCATAATTTAAGACTACGGTGTTATCATCAATGTTAACTCAGAGTCAGTGTAGTTTTCACACAATTAGAGGAAATTACAGGATTTTTCCTCAGAAGTAGACACAATATTGTGTGTGTGTTGAATATCACGGTTATATATAACTGATTGTCAGCACACACTTATTGGTCTTCAGAGAACAGACTACTTTTAAAAGAAGGCGTGTTTCCAGTTTGTAGTTCGGAGAACCTGCTCCGTGGTTTTTGTTTCCTCTTCCCTCTATTGTTTTAGTTTCACTCCTTCAAACAATCCTGGGAAAGATTGACACAACGCTGCAGAAATGGACGGAGATATCTGTGTGTGTGTGTGTGTGTGTGTGTGTGTGTGTGTGTGTGTGTGTTTTGCGCAGGCTGGATGCGCACTGCGCTGTGCTGTGAGCTCAGTGATGATCATCCTGTTGCTGGGAATGTTAGAGCAGAGCAGGGAGAAGCGAGCGCTCGAGGACGGACATGCAGACGTAAAGCAACTTAACAACAATAAAATGAGAGAACGATCGCTCTCAGGATTGGCTTCTTACTGAAAGCATTCCTGCATACCCACAGCATTTATAACACGTCCTGGTCAACTTACGGTCATGTGCGCTTGGTGAATGACAGCAGGAGCAATGTGACCGCAGTTCCACACTTCCCTAACGCTTCATAGAGTAGAGAGTCCAATCGTTCGGCTTTAACGCCACAGCGCTCGTTATTACATATGTTTTATCTGCAGTTACGTTGTCGTGTCTCGTGAACAAGCTTTGTAAAAAAAAAAAAAACTTTGTTTGTTATTTTGTTTGATTATTTGGAAGTTAGTCACAGAGTGCAAACAAGAGCTTTCGACCAATCAGCAGTTTGAGCTTCAGCTCCTAAACCAATCAGAACTCAGATTATTCAGGAACATGTTTGTGGGAGTCTTCTAGAAAAAATCATCTGAAACATCATGTATGTATATATATATATATATACATCCTTGAGATGATCAGAACATTGTCCTTAACAAAATCCTCATGTTTAAACCCAACCCCAGACACACAGCTCACATCTTTACAAACTTTACACATGTAAGATTTTATCTGAGGTGAAAATGTGTCATCAGTCGAGTCCGAATCTGAACATACCCAGCGCTTTAAGATGATCTGCTGTTGAGGTGTTTTTCAGCACCAGACTGATGTGTAAATGTGAACACAGTTGTGTATTCATCATGATATTTAGGTTTACTCACAAAACACCGACAATACTTTAGTCTTTACTTTTTACATTTTTATTTTAGTTAAAGTCCAGGGTTTGGGTCATCGGGGCCCCCGCCCATGACTGCTACCTAAAACACATTGCACCGGACCCTTATGCTCCTTCCTGCGGGTGGTGGGCCTACGTCTTTTCTTCGGGCTGTGCCCGGCCGAGTCCCGCAGGCAAAGACTCGGCCACCAGGCGCTCTCCTGCGTGCCCCAACCCCAGGCCTGGCTCCAGGGTGGGGCCCCGGTGATGCCAGTCCGGGCGACGTAACCCTCCAGGTTGGAGGGGAGGTCCTTCCTCAAGTGGAGGAGTTTAAGTATCTCGGGGTCTGGTTCACGAGTACCGGTCTGTTGTGGTGAAGAAGGAGCTGAGCCGGAAGGCGAAGCTCTCGATTTACCAGTCAATCTACGTTCCTACTCTCACCTATGGTCATGAGCTCTGGGTCATGACTGAAAGGGTAAGATCCCGGATACAAGCGGCCCAAATGAGCTTCCTCCGTAGGGTGGCGGGGCGCTCCCTTAGAGATAGGGTAAGGAGCTCTGTCACATCAAAAGGGGGCAGTTGAGGTGGCACGGGCATCTGTTTCGGATGCCTCCGGGACGTCTCCCTGGAGAGGTGTTCCGGGCATGCCCCACCGGGAAGAAGCCCCGGGGAAGACCCAGGACACGCTGGAGAGACTATGTCTCTCGGCTGGCCTGGGAACGCCTCGGGGTCCCTCCGGAAGAGCTGGAGGAAGTGTCTGGGGAGAGGGAGGTCTGGGCATCCCTGCTTAGACTGCTGCCCCTGCGACCCGGCTCCGGATAAGCGGAAGACAATGAATGAATGAATGAATGAATTTTAGTTAAAGTTAAAGAATATTTAATGAAGAAGTTAAAATATTTTAGAAAAGTGTATGACATCATTTATCACCCTATGACATCACTTCATTACTTCCTGTTATTGGTGATCCAGACTGTGTGCAGAATTCTGCCTTAACTCTTCTGAAATTGGCCATGGATGTAGTCAGTGATGTAGCGAGGATGTCATCAGCTCCGGTGTCACCAGTAGCCACTTTATGCTTCATCATAAACGAGTTGAGCTGTGGGAGGAGCTTAATATATTTGCAGAGGGAGCAGTCAGGAAACAGGAAGTGGTTCTGTTTTGGAGAGAGGAACGGTTCTATGGTGTGGTGCAGAAAATCCAGCTGACTCGTCAAATCCCACAATGCATTGCAGTAGTGATGCAACACATTTATGTGGTCTACAGAGTGAGGAGTGAATAGGGTATGTGGTTTGGGACATGTCCTCAGTGCACTTGGTTTGTGTTGCCTGTAGCGTGAATAGGGTGTCTGGGGTGGGACACGCCCAAAGCAGGCCAATGATGGTGTTTATGTGGCCTGTATAGTGCACAAGGGGATGAGGTTAAAGACCCGCCCACTACACTGAATGATGTGGTCATCTTATGGGTTTATGTGGAGTCCTGGATGTCACATCAATTGTTCTGAGCGTGTCATCCTCTAAGCCCCGCCCACACCGTCAAAATACAAAAGTAATAAATAAAAGTTAGATTGTAAAATTTTGTATAAACGTTTTGTGCATTTATTACAATTGATATTAAAGTTATATTATTTTTCTACACGTTTAATTTTCTAAACAGGAGACAGATGTTATTTTACTGACTCTCACAGATATTCAACCTCTCTCCTCTCCTCTCCTCTCCTTTCTTCTCCTCCCCTCTCCTCTGCATTCTTCTCCTCATTTCTCTCCTCTCCTCCTCTCCTCTCCTCTCCTTTCTTCTCCTCCTCTCAGCTCCTCTCCTTTCTTCTCCTCCCCTCTCCTCTCTTCCTCTGCATTCTTCTCCTCATTTCTCTTCTCTCCTCCTCTCCTCTCCTTTCTTCTCCTCCTCTCCTCTCCTCTCCTCTCCTCTCCTCTCCTTTCTCCTCCTCCTCTCGTCTCCTCTCCTCTCCTCTCCTTTCTTCTCCTCCCCTCTCCTCTCCTCCTCTGCATTCTTCTCCTCATTTCTCTCCTCTCCTCCTCTCCTCTCCTCTCCTCTCCTCCTCTGCTTTCTTCTCCTCATTTCTCTCCTCTCCTCCTCTCCTCTCCTCTCCTCTTCTCCCCTCCTTTCTCTCCTCCCTCTCTTCTCCTCCTCTTCTTTCTTCTCTTCTCTTCTCCTCTCCCCTTCTCTCCTCTCCTCTCCTCTCCCCCTTCTCTCCTTTCTTCTCCTCTCCGCTCCTCTCCTCTCCCATTCTCTCCTTACTTCTCCTCTCCTTTCTTCTCCTCTCCTCTCCTATTCTCTCCTCTTCTCAATGATTGTTACAGATGTGTACATTTTGTTACGCACACAGGTGGAGGTGTGGTGTGTAAACTGACTGATCAGTGATTATTAGGTATTAGTTAATCACATCGTACCATATTTAAAGCTAATTATCACAAAAGGACTGAGAGAAGAGACTTTTCTATTTTTCAGAACTTTAGCTTTGCCTCCATACTGTATATAAGAAATCCTTAAGGTTTTATTTCTTTGCACTTTTTTTTATTTTTTTTTTATTTTATATATATATATTTTTTTACAAGTGTGTAAAGTGACTGTGATTCAAACTGTTTTCCATATAATAGGGGATTTCTTAAACACCCTGGCAACCCAGCTCCACTTGTGCTTATCGCCCCTTCACTTATTGTGTGGTTATTTATATCCATGTATCCAACCGACTTCTCTGCTGTTGTCTATTTCTGTCGTTTCTGCTGCCCTGTGTGTGTGTGTGTGTGTGTGTGTGTGTGTGTAAGGTTTTAGCTCTATGAGTAACGGTCTTAAACATAGACATGAACCTCACAGCTCCGACTCATCAGGTTTCACCTTACACTTTTATCTCAGTGTTAATTTGTGTCTTTTTTACAGGCTGCCATTCAAATTCAGAGAAAGGATGCCTTTGTGCCCTTGCACACTTTCCCTAGACACTTTTCTTCTGAAAGGGTACAGGATGCTCAGATCTTTGAAAATAATATTTATTCTGATTTCGTTTGGATCTGCAGATAAAAGTGGTGGTTGTGAACAGATATATACTTTCTTGGTGGAGTTTGGACTGTGTGTGTGTGTGTGTGTGACTTTTGATCCCGTTTCACTTCAGGTGAGAGCTGAACACTCGCTCAGGCGGTGCTGATTATCGCTTCTGTGATTAAATCTCGATATTTAAAAGTTCTTCTGACACTGTCTTCCAAACAGGGCTTTGTTTCATTTTATTTACATTTCTGGCATTTAGCAGACGCCCTTATCCAGAGCGACTTACATTTTTCATCTCATTTTTTATACAACTGAGCATTTTTGGGGTTAAGGGCCTTGCTCAGGGGCCCAGTAGTTGCAGCTTGGTGGACCTGGGATTTGAACACACAACCTTCCGATCAGTAGTCCAATGTCTTAACCACTAAGCTACCACATCCCAGGACATTAGGACATTTTCAAGTGTACATGGTCTTCAGTGTGTTAGACGTGTGTAGCACTGTGATTGTGTAACTGATTAACAGCATAGATGCTACACACCAAACTCTGCTGCTGTTTTGTTTTAAAAGCTGTTTGACCTTTGACACTTTCCAGGAAATGATGTCACTCGTCTTTCTGTTTATCTCACCATCCATGCTTTGCTCTGATTGGTCAGTTTTACACATCCTCCACATGTTTCTTTTGTTGTCCGTGATAAACATGTTATTGAGCACTGGGTGTGCAACAATCCCTGCTGGACAACACACACACAGAGCATTTTTTCTCTTTCTCTTTCTATTCCTCTTTCACACTTTCAGTCCTACTCACTCACTCACTCATTCTCTCACTCACTCACACACTCATTCTCTCACTCACTCACACACTCATTCACTCACTCACACACTCATTCTCTCACTCACTCACACACTCATTCTCTCACTCACTCACACACTCATTCACTCACTCACTCACTCATTCTCTCACTCACTCACACACTCATTCTCTCACTCACTCACACACTCATTCACTCACTCACACACTCATTCTCTCACTCACTCACACACTCATTCACTCATTCACTCACTCACACACTCATTCTCTCACTCACTCACTCACTCACTCATTCTCTCACTCACTCACACACTCATTCACTCACTCACTCACTCATTCTCTCACTCACTCACTCACTCATTCTCTCACTCACTCACACACTCATTCTCTCACTCACTCACTCATTCTCTCACTCACACACTCATTCACTCACTCACACACTCATTCTCTCACTCACTCACTCATTCTCTCACTCACTCACACACTCATTCACTTACTCACACACTCATTCTCTCACTCACTCACACACTCATTCTCTCACTCACTCACACTCATTCTCTCACTCACTCACACACTCATTCTCTCACTCACTCACACACTCATTCTCTCACTCACTCACACACTCATTCACTCACTCACACACTCATTCACTCTCACACACTCACTCACTCACTCACACACTCATTCACTCACACACTCATTCACTCACTCACACACTCATTCACACACTCACACACTCATTCACTCACTCACACACTCACTCATGCACTCATTCACTCACTCACTCATTCACTCACTCACACACTCATTCTCTCACTCACTCACACACTCATTCACTCACTCACACACTCATTCACTCACTCACACACTCATTCACTCTCACACTCACTCACTCACTCACTCACTCACACACTCACACACTCATTCACTCACTCGCACTCATTCACTCACTCACACACTCATTGACTTTCTCACTCACTCACACACTCATTCACACACTCATTCACTCTCACTCACACACTCACTCACACACTCATTCACTCTCACTCACTCACACACTCATTCACTCACTCACACACTCACTCACACACTCATTCACTCACTCACACACTCACTCACACACTCATTCACTCACTCACTCATACACTCATTCACTCACTCACTCACACACTCATTCACTTTCTCACTCACTCACACTTATTCACTCACACACTCACACACTCATTCACTCACTCGCACTCATTCACTCACTCACACACTCATTGACTTTCTCACTCACTCACACACTCATTCACACACTCATTCACTCTCACTCACACACTCACTCACACACTCATTCACTCTCACTCACTCACACACTCATTCACTCACTCACACACTCACTCACACACTCATTCACTCACTCACACACTCACTCACACACTCATTCACTCACTCACTCATACACTCATTCACTCACTCACTCACACACTCACACACTCATTCACTTTCTCACTCACTCACACTTATTCACTCACACACTCACACACTCATTCACTCACTCACTCTCACTCACTCACACACTCATTCACACACTCACACACTCATTCACTCTCACTCACACACTCACTCACACTCATTCACTCTCACTCACTCACACACTCATTCACTCACTCACACACTCACTCACACTCTCACAAACGCACTCACGCTCACACTTTCACTCACTCTCTCTCTCATTCACTCACCCTTTCACTCACTATCTCACTCACTCACTTTCTCTCTCTCACTCACTCACTCACTAACTCCCACAGTGCACTGCAGTACTGACTGGGAATAATACAGAATACCCATGATGCACTGTACTAGATGAAGAACTTAAATCGGCACTGAATAAAAAAAATGTAAAAAATCAATCAGGTCCCTTTTTCTGAATGTTGCATCATGTTGCAGTGAGCCTCGTTATCCCACAGCCTGTACAGTGTGTGTGTGTGTGCGTGCGCGTGTGTGTGTGTCGGTGATACGGCAGAAATACATGAGGATATTCCAGGAGGTTTGTGAAAATACAAGGTTCAGATGTTGATATCTCTACAAAATAAAAGTTTATTATTATTATTATTATTATTATTATTATTAATCACAGCATCAATGTTGCGTCATTGTATCGGCTCGACCCCAAAACTGGCATGTGGAAGATCTGAACCATTTTAACGCATCTCTGCTGTTTATTTGTTAGTTTATTCAGTCATTTATTCATTCAGTTATTCTTTCTTTCTTTTGGAGTTTTTATTAGTTGTTATCAGTTAGTGTTAATATTTGTTAATGTGGATTGTTTCTTAGATTTTTAAAACATTATCTGGTTATTTTTAATAATGGAATACAACAATAATGGAGGAATTTAATAAATTAGATTTAGTTTTAATTTTGGTTATTTTCTAGATGTTTTTTAAATTAGTATGTGTGGATTATGTTTTATGTTTTTTAACATTTATTTGTTTGTTTGTTCCATAGTTAGCTGTAAATATTTACTTATTTTTATTTTAAAAAAATATTTAATAGCTTTTGAAACTTTGGGTTATTTTTGTTTTTTCAGTATTATTTTCAGTAACTTTTATTTCATTGTTTTTTTTTAAAAGTTGTTTGATAGTTGGTTGTAAATATTTGGTTATTTTTGGTTTCTGGATTGTTAACACCAGTTGGGTATCGTGTGTGTGTGTGTGTGTGTGTGTGTGTGTGTGTGTGTGTGTGTGTGTCCTTTGAGCTTTATGTCTTTTTTGATTTATTTGAAAACCATAAGAGCAGGACCACTAAGTGCTGAAGTTAACACTCAGGTTAGCATCACTTAACTACACCAGTGTGTGTGTGTGCGCGTGCATACAGATAGGGGTGACCGGGTTTATTTTATTTTTAACGTTACTGCTCTGAGCGAGGTCTCAATTTACCGGCGTCACCGTTTGACCGCTGTATTAATAGAGTGAGTCTGACTCAGCCACGCTCACAGCTAAAGTTCACATTAGAACGTTAGATTATAGATCTGGGTTCCACATAGAACCATTCATGCTTTTTTAT
>JAUCMX010000020.1:20411137-20446736 GCA_033459395.1 Hemibagrus guttatus
ATCTCTCTCTCTCTCTCTCTCCCCCTCAGTCCACCTGAAGCGGCACTTCATGTTCCGTAATCATTTGTGTTTGGTGTTTGAGCTGCTCTCCTATAACCTGTACGATCTGCTGCGTAACACTAATTTCCGTGGCGTGTCGCTCAACTTGACGCGGAAGTTTGCTCAGCAGCTGTGCACAGCGCTGCTCTTCTTAGCCACACCCGAGCTCAGCATCATCCACTGCGACCTGAAGCCTGAGAACATCCTGCTGTGTAACCCCAAACGCAGCGCCATCAAAATTGTTGACTTCGGCAGCTCCTGTCAGCTCGGCCAGAGGGTGAGACACACACACACACACAAACGCACACACACAGTTATCCTGAGCAAAAACATTCTCTCTCCCTGATGCGGTATTTAACTCCAGTAATGATTTCCCATCAGCTCCTGATTTATCCTCTTTATACACACGCACACTTATTTTTTGATGCCCCCTGCTGGAGAAAGAGACTCACTGCTGCCTCTATGAGCTTATCAGCTATGACGTCCTCTTAACACACACTCACACTCAGGTTGTGCTTCCCCCCAGTGGTGGAACAGTGTCACTGCATATTTCTGAGGCAGATTTATTTCCTCTTTAACATGTTTAAACCCTGGGGTCTTTATTACATTTTAATAAATGTCAATATTCCCTCATTTCATGCTTGAAATAAACGTAATTAGCAAGTTGTTGCTTAGCAAATTCAGCTTCTGGATGAATGATAATATTTATACTTTAATTTATTTTTCTGTTTTCCATTTTGTCTTTTTATATCTTCTCTTTTATTTTCACCTTGTCTCTTATTTTTTTCCCTCCTGCGTGCTTTCTTTCAGTTTTCTTTTTTAGCCTGATCTTATTCTTATATTCTCTTTCCTAGTTTGTTTTTATTCTTCTTCATTGGTGTTGCTGTTGTACCTTTATTTTATTCTACTTATGTTTTTGTCTCTCTCTCTCTCTCTCTCTCTCTCACACTCTCTCTGTCTCTCTTTTGTTTAATAAAGCTAAATGACTAAACAAAATGAAGACTGGTCATAACGTCTTAACGTCATAACGTGTGTGTGTGTGTGTGTGAGACAGATCTATCAGTACATACAGAGTCGGTTCTACCGTTCTCCGGAGGTGTTGTTAGGAATGCCATATGATCTAGCCATCGACATGTGGAGTCTCGGCTGCATCTTGGTGGAGATGCACACGGGGGAGCCACTGTTCAGTGGCTCTAATGAGGTACACACACACACACAGTACAGAGTAAAAACCATAAAGCCGGCCAGTCATTTAGCTAACATCAGTGAGAAGATACATAACACAAATGGTCGTATGAATAAGAAAATTCACTGTGTTTTCCTGTTTCCTGTGTTTTTCTGCATTCTTGTGTCTGTTTCTTTATCACGTATTATTGTTCTGAATGCTAGGTGGATCAGATGAATAAGATTGTGGAAGTGCTTGGTGTTCCTCCGAACCACATGCTGGATCAGGCACCTAAAGCGCGTAAATACTTCGATAAGCTCTCAGACGGCCTGTGGACCGTCAAGAAGAACAAGGACATAAAGAAGGTACTTTATCCTTCAGCCTCTGTGAGTAGCACTCTGCTTCTAATTAACCATTAAACCCATTATGTTCCGCTCCCTTTTACATCAAACACAGCAGTAAATCATCACAACTCTCCTTTTCATCATTAAACCTATTAAGCCCCACCCCTTTTATATCACACACACACACAGGCAATCATTCATCAGTAAATGTCATGTTTTAATTAGTCGTTAAATCTATTCAACTTATTAATCCACATAACTTATTAATCATTAAATATTTTAAGCCACACCCCATTTTTCAAACAATATATCTCATTGTTGTGTGTAAATACCACTTAAAACATCATCACCATCGTCATCATCATCACTATAATGATCTCGTTCATGTCCAGAGCTAAACTGAGTCTCCAGTGTTAACCTGTAGCTACGTCAGCTCACTAGAGCCAAACACTCTTACACTATGTTCACACCAGCAAGTGACTGACCGCTCGCTCTGTGTATTTTAATGAGAGGGCGTATATAACCAGACAAGATGACACCACACCCAGATAGTTTCCTTCCATTCTGTCAGACTGTGAATATGCATAAAAAAGTAATTGCACATAGAAACTATAGAACTGACCAATGGTCAGACTACACGCACCATTGGACCTCTTCTGTCCTGAAGAGTTGTTTGGATTTGCTGTTCTGTTGCATTATGGTGACAGTGCACTGAGTTGAGAACATTGCAGCTAAAACGTTGCTGAAATCAGAGCTCCGTGGTGCACATGTCTGCAGACAGTTGAACACTTCTTGCTTTGGTGCTTTTTACTCTGAATACAACGTTATTATTGGTTAATCTCTGAGAATGAACTGGGAACACTGGAAAATTCTTTAAGGGTGAGACATGCTAAGTACTCAACAGAGGTTACTGCTAGTTAAAATTTAGCTAACCAGTGCCCCCTCATGGAGGAGCTGAAAACAGACCTTCACATTTAATTGCTTGTACCAAATTACTTTGATGCATTAAACTGAACAAGTCACTTCACTAGTTTACCCTGAATTATGGGTGTTTTATTTCGTTCAGCTTGGTGAATGTCACCACCTGTCGACATTATCTGACCTGGAGACCATGTGAAGCCAGACACTCGGTCATCTGTTGTCTGTTCACTTCCTCTCCATTACCCATCATGCACTCTCACCTGACTCCCTCTCACTATCTTTGTAATTAGCACAGTTTTACTTGTGAAGTCTTAGTTCTTAGTAAAGCGTCTCACTGGTCTAGCCCTGAACCCCGCCTCCTAATACAGTTTAGGAATCTTTATCAGATGCACACAAGCAGGACAGGCCACACCTCCAGAGACAAACTCAGTGACATTAAAGGCTTATTTTAGTAGCTGAAATGTTAAACCGTACTTAAATTCACAGTGAATACATTTAATTACCTGCAGTATTTTGTCTACCAACTGTTTGCACAACACTGAAGCCAGAATGATAGATAATTTGATGATGATGATGATGATAAATGTGTGTTGTGTTTTTAATCTCTCACCCCCCCACCCCCCAGGAGTATAAGCCTCCTGCGACGCGGCGTCTCCATGAGATTTTGGGGGTGGAGACTGGGGGTCCTGGGGGAAGGCGGGCTGGGGAGCAAGGTCACGCCCCTTGCGATTACCTGAAGTTTAAGGACCTGATCCTGCGCATGCTGGACTATGACCCCAAAACACGCATCACGCCGTTCTATGCCCTGCAGCACAACTTCTTCAAAAAGACCACAGACGAGGGAACAAACACCAGCAGCTCCACCTCCACCAGCCCGGCCATGGACCACAGCCACTCCACCTCCACCACCAGCTCCGTGTCCAGCTCTGGTACACACAGAACACACACACACACACATATACAGAGTTCCATTCAGCTCTGTTTGAGGTTGCTGATTGGACTTCAAAGATTTACACATTATCCTTTTCACTGAATTTCCACATCTGTAATCGTGTTTCCTGACCCCAGGTGGATCCAGCGGTTCTTCCAATGACAACCGAAACTATCGGTACAGCAACCGATACTACAACAGCGCCGTCACACACACGGACTACGAGATGCAGAGCCCACAGGTATCCCATCACACCTCTTCAACACCTCCTCCCAGTCTGTGCTCTTACACAATCCACACTGATGCACTGTCTGTTAGAATCTTTACTTAATCACTTCAGTCTGCGAGCTTCGAGCTTTACGAGCTTCACCTAGCCACGGTAGCGAAATGTGGGCGGAGTTTGAGATCTTTCAGTAACCGCGACGACTGCTCTTGACTCCTGTTTAGTTTTTAATAACACAGTATTTTGTAATAATACATCTCTCTTTCTCTCCTTTTGTTCTTTCTTCTTGTCCCACTCTCATCTTCCTTGTTTCTCTCTCCTCACACCTTTCATCCTCTCGTCCTTCCTTCATGACCTCCTCCTCCTCTGTAGGCTCCGTCTCAGCAGCAGTTGCGTATCTGGCCAGGCAGTGACAGCAGTGACTCGTCGTACCCGCAGCTCCTGCTGCACAAACCGGCCGCTACGCAGCAGCGCCACTTCCTGGGCGGAGCGGCCATGATGGAGACGTTGCACCCGCACCCAGTCTACGGTCGCCAGCTTCGCCAGCAGGGTCCGGCCCAGGGTCAAGGGTCGCAAGTTCAAGGCTCGCAAGGCCAAGGCTCACAAGGTCAGGCGATGATGTCGTCGCCGCCGCCATCGTCACAAGTACAGGACAGCATTGAGCTGAGTCTCGGCGGCCATCATCAGCATCACCACCATCACCAATTGGCTCAGTCTTCCTTGGCTCCGCCCCTTTCTCTTCCTCCGTCGAGCCTGGACTCCAGCCAGTACGGCTCCTCCAACCTCCACCTGGGAATCTCCGCCTTTCGGACTAGAACGGCCTCTCAGACGCAGCAGATCGCACAAGCCCCGCCCACTCAGGACAGCATGGGCTACGTCCCGCCCTGTTACCCCGGAAACAACAATAACAACCCACCACAGGGAGGCGGGGTAATCACTGGAGCACCGCCCAGAGGCGGGGTTAGACCCGATTCGTCGGAGGATTCCATCATGATGGGAGGCGGGGGGGGCGGAGGCGGGCAGAGCGCGGCCAACTCTTGATAAATCTTGAACAAATTACGCAAAGCCATACACGAAAAAATTGAAAAAACAAAAAAAGTTTAACGTAAATGATTTAACAAAAATACACAGACATGTAGTACACACACACACACACATACACACACATACTCAAAAAACACCACACAGAGAAAAAAACTTGTGAAAATTTTAATTTTTGTTTTGTTTTTGTTTTGCATGGGGAGGAGAAGAGGGAGAAGGAAATAACATTGTTAAATTATTTTTTTTGAATGAAGTGAGCAGAGGGATAAGTTAAGCCGTCAGAGAGCGTCAGAAGGTTTGTTTTTATTACTATTATCAACTATTATTACCATTATTATTATTATTGGATTTTATGTGATTTAAGGATAGGTTTGCAGCGAGAGATTTATTATTTTTTTGTTGAAACTTTTGTTGTGTTTTGTTTCCGAGGCACGGAACATTGACTAGCGTCGGATTGGAGCGATGAATGTTAGAGAGAAGTGGCGAGAGAGAGAGATAGATGAATGAAGAAACAGCACCATGTGTCGGCACGTGTCGATTATGGGTTATACGATATATCGCAATATTCAACAAGCATGATATTGTTACCGTAGACATTTCATAGCAGGCACCAGAGATAAAGTCTGTTGTTTTTTTTTGTAAATGTAGCAGAAACTCAGATGTGTATAAAGGGTCCTGATCTGGGACTCGTCCTGAAGTGGTGCCTCTGCTGCCTGGGAGGTAGCTGTTCATGTAAAATAGCTATCTTTGAAATTGTAGAAACACTTTTAAACTTTTTAACACAAAGCATAAAACAAACTTCAGCTTTAAATATGATGTTAAATACTTTAAATACGTGACAACATCGTGAGTGTGATAAAAAAAAAAATTGGGCAGTTTTTTATTCTATGAGTCATAGCAGGAATGTTTTATCAGTTTTCACTGTTTCTGTGCTGTCGTGCCACGATGTCTGGGAGACTGAACACTAATATCGCAATATATCGTATGACTGTCGTATCGACACACACACACACACACACACACACATATCTAGGTGGAGGTGACAGCTATAATTCACATCCTCTCCAGCGAGTGTGTAAGAGAGAAGGAAGGATCAGTATGATTTATCTTCTTGTTTTTCTGAAGTCTAGCGGTGAGTGTATATTGTTTATAAATTAATTTATTAAGAGTCACTACAGAGAGAGAGAGAGAGACGGGAAGGATCAGGGAGTGAGAAAGAGAAGGTGGGTGTGGTGTTTTGTTTTTTAATTTATTTGATGTGTTATTTATTATTTTGTCAGACAGGTGACACACACACTTTTGTTACTTTTTTTTGATCTCGTTGGCTGACACACTGGCTTCTCTGATCTCAAACTCTGAAACAAATAAAATGAAGCAAATGACCGAAACCGTAGTCACACACACAGACACACACACACACACGAGGAAGTGATACAGCAACAAAAACAACAAAACCATGATAAAGCGCTCGGCCACACAGAAAAACCAAAATGCTTCCCTGTTTGTTTGGTTTTTTTTTTGGGTTTTTTTTAACTCATCTGCCTTCTTCATCAGACTCTCACTTCCTGTCATACCCTCATGCCCCACCTGTCTGTCTCTCTGTCTGTCTCTCTCTTTCTGGCATTCTAAATATTCAAATGTCTGTCTCGCTTTTTCTCTCATTCTCTATTCTGTTTATTCTTTCTCTTTTCATTCTCCCTTTCTCCCTCTCTCTCTTTTATCCTTCTTTCTTTTCCTTGCTATATCTTTCTCCATTTCTCTCATGTTTTTGTTTTTCATGCACCTTTTTGCTCTTGATTTTTCTCTCTCTCTCTCTCTCATTTCCTTGTTATTTGTCATCTCTCTCTCTCTCTTTCTCTCTGTCCCTTTCCCTTCTTCCTTCCTCCTCTGCAACACTCTGTGAGTGCTGTTAGCCATCATAAGGTAAAAAAAAAAAGGAAAAAAAAAAAAGGAAAAAAAAGTGAACTACTTCTCTCTCGGCTGCTATCTCCACTCTCAACCATGTTCGGATTGCTGCTAAAGAAAAACGACAGATAAATAAATAAATTAAATAAATAAATAAATAATAAATGAATAAAAAAACTTTTTAACCCTCCTGCTTCAGAAAAAAAAACAAGAAAAAAAAAATGATAAAACCACTGCATCTCATGTATTTATTACTATTTAACAAGAAAAAAAAGAGAAAAAAAATGAACTTGTTTTCTGCTGTTTTTTTTGTTTGTTTGTTTTGGATTTTGTTTACTTTCTTGGTACAGGTGAAAGCTTGACATTTCTATTCTGTAACGGAAACATGGTATTAAACAAGTGCCTCGATTTCTCGGTCAGCCGCCGGACAGAGTGGGACGGGACGGGGGCGGAGTTTGAGCAGGGGTCAAACGACATGTATAGCTTAAAAAAAGAAAAAGAAAAAAAAAAGAAAATTTCAAGCCTCATGTAATTGTGTAGAAAAAAATCCACTACAATTCAAATCCTTGTGAGAATCGGATTCGTATCGGAAGCGAGCCTCAGTATGACTGACCAATTACCGTATATTTAATTAACTGATGACATCATCATCCATTGTAATTTGTGTACATAGCACTCATGCTTCATCCAAGTTAACGGTTAAGCAATGGTAGGGTGAAAATGTCATATATATATATATATATATATATATATATATATGTGTGTGTATATGTATGTGTATATATATATATATATATATATATATATATATATATATATATATATATATATATATAATTTTTTTTCTTAAGGCTGCTTCACGCGACTGGGATTCAAACCTGCGACCTTGAAGGCAACAGGACCTGCAAAACTACCTACTACCTTAACTCTCTCACGTCAGTAACGATGACTGCTGTCCTTTCTGTTGCGGTTGAAACTTGTAATCGGCCGACACTGGCTGCTTTACTTTGTATTTTCTCAACGCCATCCTTCATGAGAAACATGTCTGAAGTATTATCACATCATGGGTTTTTTGGTTTCTCTATTAAAGAGAAAGTTGCCTCTAATCTCACGTGGAGGAGTTCATCACACTGCCTCTGTATGGAGTGTTGAAGTGTTAAACACGCTGAAATGCGCACAGTGTTCCCCTGCGTACAGCCTCCAGGTTAGCACGCTGTGGTGCTGCGGTCTGTAAATCCTCCCACGCTTAGCTCTGGGATACATTCAGTCTGAAGTCCATCCTGACACCAAATCTCCCATCATCAGACTAAGGAAATGGGGCGTGGCCTACTTAAAGTCTGAAGCTGGAGTTTGTATTTCTGTCAAAAGATGATATATTTCACATTTGAATATTTCAGAGTAACACGATGTGTGTGTGTGAGTATTGAGACGTATCTTTAGTGCAGGTGCTAACCTGGCGGCTGTACGCGTCTGCTATTGTGGTCTACACGTCAGTCCTGTAGCTTGTGCTGGACATTGTGGACATTTCAGCCTTGGACACACTGTGACTTTTTTTTTTTTTTTTAGAACACCACTGCAAATTCCTAAGAATTCACACTATGAATTGTATGAAAAGTTATGATTGGTTAAGTTTTAGCAGTGGGCGGGGCTTAGCTGTTGTTGCTTATTATCAGTTCTATTTGATATTACTCACTGTTCCTGCTTTTCATTTAGGAATCTAGGTAGGGTGCCTAAGTTGGGAGTCTCGTTTATTTATGCTGTCTTTTTAGGTCTCATACTCCATATTTAATCGGGATTAGTTTTCAGGCGTGTGTGTGTGTGTGTGTGTGTGATCAGTATAACTCAGGAGGACGGTTGCAGTAAGTCGGAGTGATTCACACATTATTGATGTAAACACTAAGTGTGTATGACACACTCATTTGAATAAACACTGATTGTTTTGATCTTTATTATAAGCTCTTCTGAGGGTTGTGGCCGCACTCGATCCTTAATAGATCGCATGACCGTTACACGCCTGACCTCAGTAACTCGAAAAACTAATCCCGTCTGAGTAGAGCTTATTTTAAACAAATATGAAGGAGAACAAGTTTGATTGTCATGGTGAACAAACCTCTTTCAAATGGAACAGACTCTCCTCCCTACTTAGGCAACGACTGAAAGTGTGTGTGTGTGTGTGTTATAATTCTTGTGAATTTGCCACGTGTGAAACATGACGTTTATGAGAATGTCAGCATGCTGATGTTGGTCAGATGTTCCAGGTGTAATGTGAAGGGAGGGAGCCTCAGAAGATGGACATCTTCATCCTCATCGTCTTCGCCTCAGCTCTGTTTAAACACAGACACACTGGGAATAGTGTTTACTCTCTCACTGTCCAAGACACTTACACACTCTTGAGCAAGCAGAGAAACACGTACAGCATGAGCACCAAGCAAGAAACAATCACACTTTACACGACAAAACTGCTCGATTCAACTGTATAAAAGTATTGGCATTCCTCATTTATCTGATAATGATATGATGCACTTATGATTTGGCTGGTGGTTTATTTTCACTATTAACACTGACAGAGTGTGTGTGTGTTTGGGGGGTGTGGTCGAGTGGATCAGATCTAGCAGTGTTTTTAGTGTTGTTTTTGGGAGCCTTTAACACTTCTACATGGAGCGGCCCTACAAGAAAATTATATTTAGCAAGGAAAAATATCTTGAATAAAGGCAAATGTAATTGTTTTTAAGCACCAGATATTTTACTAGATACTTTCTACTCCTGTGAAGCTTGGCATGATCTTATTCTGTCACTGGAAAACTGATCTTAGTCCAAGAAAAATGAATGAACAATTCAGTGAGATTTTATTTGTAGAAAGAAGTTGAATGATCTATCTAGAATCTATCTAGAATGATAAATCATACTACTGTGAGATTGAAATTAGTAAACATGTCTAGAAATGATACTAATAATCTAATATTTGTTATTAAAACATCTAATAAAGTGGAATATTAGTTGAGTTGATCTTATCTTGCTAAGAGATTGGCTTTTTTGCAGTGCATCAATGAAAACTCCAACAGCCGATCAGAAGTGTTCAGGAACGTTGATAAACACACACTAACGTGGAGTCGGAGAATGAGTGTGCACATGCTAATGGAGCAGAAAGCTTTAAAAAATCACTGAAATAATCTTTTAAAAAAGGGAAATTTAAAACCTATTTGTTATGGAGATGTTTTAGAGAAGTCGCCACAGTGAAGGGAAGCAGTGTGTGCTGCTGTAAGCCAATAAAAAAACTGAGTCGTTAAGTCACATTAACACACTGTACTGGGAAAAAAGTGCTGGTTTGGTCACTAACTGATCGTCTACACACTAGGTGTAGTTAAGTCACATACCCGTTCAGCTGTGGGTCGTGTTCAGGCCCGTGTGGCTGCAGGGTTTCACTCCAACCAATCACAAGCTGCACCTGATAATGCCAAGGTCCAAGTAGACCTGACCGTGCCTGGCCTTCAGGAATGCCCTGTCCTGTACATTTTAGTCATTTGTGGTTCTAACACACACACTGAGCTGTTAATTAGCCCATTAGTCGGATTACTCGGGTGTGATGAGGAACCCCAAAAACTTGGCTTCTGATTGGTTTTAATGGACACCTGCAGTGACACTGACTGAAGGAAGGAACTGAGGGGTGCCAATACTTTGTGCAGCATAACGGAGGGACCACAGGCGGTTACAGTCAACTACTCAGTGGAGCTGTATAAAGTGGCTTCAGAGACGGAGAGAATGCCTCGTCTGACATTAGACATTTTTTGTGCTTTTTTTTGTGTGTGTGGAAATCACAACCAATCATTATAAAAGTTATATTTATTACTGATTTTAAAGTTATTTTATTAAAGTTACTATCCAATTCAGCTGCTCACAGTTATAAATAATGTCAACATGAACCTAATGACATAAGAATGAAGTGAACAATTCAGGAATGAAAAACCAAGGCTCCAGAAAATAGTCTAAATGTGTTTGTATGCATTAAATATTGAACCTTATATATAAAGAACTGGATTATTTACATCGAATTAATCTGAGCTGGGGCGGTCAGTGCATTTATTATTTTTTTAATAAAGGTTTTCCCTCGTCTTAAATTTTTAACATCCTTCCATTTGTCCAGAAAATCCATTTGAATGTTTGTAGTTCAACACACTAATTAAAAGGATAAGGATGTGTGTGTGTGTGTGTGTGTGTAAAAGAATATCATTTTAAAGACACTATCAGAGCTAGGAGGGAGAACCTATGCTAGAAACCACAACTCAGAAGGAAGAACCCATCCTGCTCAGTTATCCAGCATGAAACGGTCATTCATCTGGATTAAACACTGCCTGGACAGAGTGAGGGATCTCTCTCTCTCTCTCTCTCTCTCTCTCTCTCTCTCTCTCTCTCTCTCTCTCTGCCAGTGTTTGTAACAGTATCTGTTTTTTCAGGTTGTGTTATTTCTCATTCTCCACGGTGTCTCAGTCTACACACAGGATAAATTTACCTAAAAGAAGAAGAAGAAGAAAATACCAGTTAAACAAAAACAGGGTTTTTGCAGCATTGCAAATAATGACCGTTCAATTCATTTCAGGTTGGGTGGGGCTACGTAATTAAGCAGTGACGTCATCACGGCACCAGGTGCTTCTCGGCTTTGTGGCTTAATTGCAGCTGAAAGACCCGTTTCGTGTTCTAGAGAAGATTTATTTTCTTCTCAGTAAAGCTCCCAGTGCTCGTTAGACTGGTGTCTGTGGGATTGAGATGGATGGCGAGCGGCTGCTCGTCTCTCTGTCCGTGTGTGTGTTTAGTTTAGTGGTGTGTGTGGTGGTTGTAGCTGGGAGAGGTGATGATCAGAGGTACAGCACCACATCACCGGAGCAGGATCTTTACAGCGAGTCGAGGCCGGAGAGTGAGGGCAGTGACTTCATCAATCATCCTCATCATCACCCAGCCGCTATCACACCTCCTTATCTCCTCCTCCCCATGTTCCAACATCAGTCCACTCCTGCTGTTTCTAAAGAGCTTTTCAGTCCTGTAGCCGGAAGAAGCGTGTTACCGCGCCCTCTTTCAGATATTTTAATTCCACAAGGACTCGAACCGTACATCCGGGTCACTCCGATCAATAATAATCACGGGGTGGAGGTGTGGTGTGGCTACAGCAAGATTACCGTTCGAATTGATCAGGCTCTACTGAACTTCCGGAGCGCCACCGCTCATTTCCGGTTAGGAACGTGTCCGGCGTCACGTGCTGACGGGAGTGTCCTGTATTTCCAGTATGAGCTGAATGAGTGTGGGAGTTTGCTATCGGTAAGGAAAAAAAGCAATATAACCGGAGAGGACCTTTTACATGTTCCACCAATCTTCAGACACTAGATGGCGCTGTGGGCCTCGTTATTAACTACACTACAGTACAGTGACGCAATTAACACAGCTCCACACTGCGGATTTGGAGAGAGAGGTTTCAGAAATGCGCTTTATTTCATCATTTAAACATAAATGCACAATTTTCAGACGCAGATCAGTGATTTTCGAAAATTCCGAAAAACATGCGTCCGAGCAAGCCAAAAAATCCGCTTACTCAAGTGTTTCATATATCTGTCAAAAGTAGTGTGTTATATCTGTGTGTGTGTGTGTGTGTGTGTTATACAGGGTTGGGAAGTAACTGGTTACATGTAACGGCGTTACGTAATTTAATTACAAAATAAATGTAACAGTAATTCGTTACTGAGAAATATGTAATTAAATTAGTTACTTATGAAAATGTTAGATTACAAATAGGGTTACATCTGAATATTTTCTTTAAAACACTAGGGTATGTTGAATAATATTAATGTGGTGTTAGAATTAGTTAAAGCGGTGCGATTCTGATGCTTTTGATTGGTTCTCTGGTCTGAATTCACGGAACCGAGTCTGCTAATTACATTCATCCACATCACCGCTGAAAGCTTTAGGCTACTACAACCTGTCTGAGAGTCGGCTCCATGGCGAGGGATAACAATGCATTTCAGTGCTGGAAAAATAATAAAAATAATTTCGTCCTGAAATCCGATAAGGACAAATCTAACAGTTCAGTTAAAATAAGTTCTCCAGCTGTTAAAATGCTCTCTACATCAAAGGCTTCAATGTGGAACCTGAGGAAACATCTGCAGGTATGTAACTTAGCCTTTCTTTATTTTATAAAAGCATATGGTTTTTGTCATTATTGTGAGTGTACAGAAATAAAAACAGAGCCTTTAGTTTGGAATGATATATTACTGGTTTCTGTATAATAAAAAGTGACGGAGTGGTCAGTGGAGTGGTCAGTGGAGTTACTGTAGCTGCTATGTGTAAAAAATCCACCATCGATCCCATAGTGTATTCAACACCTGTATTCAAAACATTCAGAACAAATGAGCTAGTCTGCTAGCTTCCTTCACCACACTGCTATTATCAACCCTTTGACAGGAAATATATAGCTCCCATTCTTCCTCCTTGAAGAACTGTTGGTGATGTCAGATCTGATATAACTTAGTTATTTTAGCATTGTAGCATACGTTATGACTCACAAAGTCATGGAGTTGTGAAATCCACACGCACACACAGATTTAATTCATTTGGTTCCCTAATTGCATTGAAGGCTATGAGACAGCAGTGTTTTTATTTTAATAACTGTTTATTGCCTATTTGGGTTTATGTATGTTTTATTTTTTCAGGTTATGTTTTTTTTCAAGGCATTGTTACTTGCCAGTGTGTCCTGTCACAGCTATGTAAAGGTTTGATTCCTGAAACAGTATTAAACAGTGTTTGTTATGAAGTCTGGTGTTGAGGCTGTGATTAAAATGAGATGAATATAATGTTAATTAAAGTGATGAGAGATTGTGAGATTCTAACAGTAAACAGAGTTGAGTATTACTGTAAGGTTAACCCTGCCTGCTGTAAATGTCTGGAAATGATTTAGTTGAAAATATCCATTAGAAACTTAAAAAATAATCAAATCTAATCAGTTTCTTTACTTTTATAAAGTCAGTGAAAAGCTACACTACTTATTACTTTTGGAATCATTTGGAATCTGTAATCTAGTACATTTCCAAAGTAACCTTCCCAACACTGTTTGTGTGTGTGTGTGTGTGTGTGTGTGTGTGTTGTGTGTCATAAAGTGTTAAGTTTCAGATGCTGCAAGCAAACACATTTCTCCCAGTCAGAATCCACTTGAAAGATTTTAATAATTAATAAAATACAGAACGATGTGATGGAGTTCTGATCCAACAGCGGGTTATTTTCCTCCTAACGGCGCGTCTCCAAGTGTTTCATTCCTCTTACATCACAGCAACCATGACCATTTCTTATGACACGTCATACTTTATATCGCTGGAAGTTGGTTCCCGTATTGCTATAGAAATGCTAACGTATTAGAGAGAAATGATTAACAACTGACAACCAATCAGATCATGTGAGCGATGCTGGAGATCTTTCAGACCATTGGCAATAAATCTGTGTAAATTGTGTGAGTGGAAAAACCAGTGAGTTAAACTCAGCTAACGTTTCTCAATGTTTATATTGTGAATATATAATCTATATATTTTATTTCTGAAGTAAATGAGCTCTTTCTCTTGTTCAGGTAGTAAAGGGGCAGCTCCTGTATGCTAATGAGGTTCTCTACAGGCCGGAGAGACAGGGAGCGGTTCTCAGAGCCATGCCGCTAATGCTACCGGTCCAGTGTGTGTACGATCGGTGAGCAGGAGTCTCGACACTCTGAGGAATACCCAAGAACATTAGCTTGTTTATTCACAGACTACACGTGATGTTTGTAGTTTGCTAGGAGCTTTGTCGTCACAGCTAGGTGTAGCATAGTGCTCTGTAGCTCGCTAGATAGATTTGTTAGCTTTCTCTGAGTCTTTTTTAGAATGCTAGTGCTTTAGTAGCCTTTACTGCTAGCAGGACTAACTCTGTGCTCAAAAGTTTAATGTTGGTTTTGTTTATTTACTGTGAGGTGAGTTCGTGTGTTAATGTACGTTAGCGTTAGCTCAAGTGTTGCTAGTTAAACTGAAGTTAGGCAGCATGTAGAGCTCCTGAAATGTGAGGCAATAAATTAAGATTTTCATCAGAAAATAAATGTGACTTAAATATTTTGCAGTAAAATGATTTGAGTTATGAGAATTCTCTTCCTGGTTTTTCCCTAGATTTCACTATTCGTACAAAATCGGCTATTTGCCCGAATTTCGTCCCCAATCGTTTCGGAAGACGATGGTGAAGAAGCGGGTCTTCAGCCTCTCTGTGCGTGACGGTGAGGCAGCGGATCAGCTCCACGTGGTTTAGCTCAGTGTGACGAGCGTGGACTCGAGCCGCCGTGTTTATGTTCTCTTACAGGAAACTGGCAGGAACTCGGGCTGAACGAGAGCGTCGTCCTAGGAGACCCCGTGTACTTTGAAGTCGCCACCAAAATGATCTCGAAGGGCAAGAGCATCTACGTCGAGGCCTGTCACGTTACGGCGAGTGAGGATTCCAACTCCACCCAGCGCTATGATGTCATCAGCAACTTCGGGTAAAATCTGGCTGTGGTTTTACTTTACAGACGCGGTCACCATGACGCTAACGTTCTTTCTGCTCGTTTCAGCTGCATGGTGGACAGTAAGAGGACAGGAAGTCAGTCGCGGTACGTCTCCAGGCAGATGAACGTCCTTCGCTTTTCACTCGACGCCTTTTCATTCGCTGAGGCGACTTCAGAGGTTTCACTTTATACTTTAATCAAGATCACATTCAGGTTCCTCTCATTTTTAGCTAAACATCTATTTTTATACACAAGTTCTATATTTTATTTAAAACAGTAACACCTTTTTATAATCCTATATTTTATTACATAATCAGACTTTATAAAGAATAAAAATGTTTTTGTTCATTTAAATTCTGAGGAAATATTCCAGCATTTTCACTCGAATTTGTTTAAAAGCTGAGAAGAGCCGCTCCGTGGAGTGGAAGTCTGAGGGCAGATGCTGAACTCGCGCCGTGACTAAATGTTTGTAGAAGCTGATTAGAAATCTCAAGGCCGCTGAAGTGAGACGAAGCTGAGAGCAAATCTTCTTTAACTTATTCTTTATTCTGTAACTGTCCCTCACTGGAGTGCTGCGGTCACTGTCGCGTGTCCTGTCCTCCATCACAGCCACACAACTCCTGCCCTCTGATACGGTGAGGAAACATCAGCTTCATTAATACACAAATTAATCCTCTTTACGACGATCTTTCACATCGGTGTTTACGTTCAGAGTTGATCATCTGCCCTGAGACTCCATTCTGATGAAGATGAGGAGGAAGAACCCTGGAGTGTTCTTGTAACTGACTCTTTATCCCGTGTGTTCTGTGACTGCTCGCTCTCTTCAGCGTTTTTATCTGCACTGCACGGTTCTGGTGGGAAACGTGACGGCGAGTGCCACGGCCAAGTCCTGCACCTACAGCGAGTCTGAGCGGCGGTGAGTTTAATCCTCATTTACGCCAACACGCTGCTGCTGAACGCTGCCTTCTGATTGGTCATCGGGCGCTGATTAATTCTCCATCACAGCAGCTCGGACTGTACAGCTGAACATCACTGTGAAAAAAAAAATCTTGGTTTCTATAGTAATGGCTAATTGACAGGGACGTGTTCAGTGATGCTTCACTAATAAACTGTGTGTGTGTGTGTGTGTGTGTGTGTGATCAGTGACATGGTGAAGTTTGTCATGAGTGATTATCTTAACTGAGCTCTCACACCTGGGGTTAAATCAGGCGTGTGTGTGTGGTAACTGTGTTTATAATCAGGTGGGCGGAGCTGAAAGGACACGCCTCCGTCTGTAGCTGCTGTGACTCGGACTGTCAGCCGGCGCGGTTCAGTGAGTTTTATTTGTTTGTTTTAAATGAAAGTGAGTCTCACATAACCTGCTGGTTCTGATCCATTATCTCTATTGCAGCTTCCTCTTTCCACAGTTACATAACCTCGTAATCATACAATAAATTCAAATCTGTAACATTCAATAAAGTAAATCGGTTTTGTAATTTTATCACGTTATTTAATAATAAAAATGTAAGTAAAATAAAATACACTTCAGTTCAGCTTTATTATACGTGTTTTTTTGTATAAATTAAGAATTTTAAAATCTAAGTAATGAATTTTACAAGCTGACCCTTGGCAAGAAAATGAACCCCAGCTGTGTATGTGGAGACATTTCTAGAGTTACATAATCTGTCAAATACCTGAAAATCGTGTGTGTGTGTGTGTGTGTTGTGGTCAGACTCCTGGTCCTCGGTGCAGCAGACAGTGGTGAGCAGTAAGCCGTGGAGTTTAATCCATAATAAAGTTTTTCCTGAAGCCTCTGAGGAGCTGGACACAGTGCCGGGTTCCGTCCTGTTACACCACCTACATCACCCTGAGGAGGAGGAGTCAGAACATGAGAAGGAGGAGTTATGTGTAGGGGAGGAGTTGGAGGAGGAGGTTGTGATGGGCGTTGCAGATGATGATGATGATGATGATGATCTGATGAGTGATGAAGGGATGGAGGAAGGAGATGCGTTGAAGGAGGAGACGCTGAAGAGGAACACGTCCCTGTAGGTCAGTGCAGCTGAGATTCGAGCTCCAGAGAGATAAACGAGGAGGAGTAAAGATCACAGAGCGAGTCCTGCGACACACACCACCTCGTCTCCTGGGGAGAAACATCACAACATCTGTAGCATTTAGTTTCAGCACAAACTGGATGAAAACAAAGCACAGTGTTCATTATGAAGACTGACCTCATCTGCTGGATTCCTGCTCTGATCTTCTCCCATCTGGTCAGAAGATGCAGGGAGAAAATCACCTGAGCTCCTCAACATGTTCAAACCATCATGATGAAGAGTCAGGACTTTGACCTTTACACTTCATTTACACCGAGTCTGAACAAGCAATAAAATAAAACTGATGTAAAACGCTACGTCTGCATTTCTCCTCCACTGAGAATAAAATAAACGCTCTGAGGCAGAACGAGCAAAGTCTTAAAGTTCAGACACGTGAGGATTGTACACGGTCAGGTCAGGAGCACTGAGACACCAGTC
Source organism: Hemibagrus guttatus (assembly GCA_033459395.1). Lineage (NCBI taxonomy): Eukaryota > Metazoa > Chordata > Actinopteri > Siluriformes > Bagridae > Hemibagrus > Hemibagrus guttatus. The sequence goes on from JAUCMX010000020.1 coordinate 20,428,741, forward strand.
TTCACACGATAAATCTGATAGAAATTTTACTTTCAGACTCGCATCAGGTTTTTTTTTTTTTTTTTTAAGATTGTAAAAGGTATTTATGTTCTTTGAGATGTAGTTATGGTCTGAAATGATGTGATTCTTTGAGTTGTTGTAGTTGGTGCTAAATCACTCACACTCACACAGTTACAGTGTCCCTCAGTTCATCAGACCAAGTTAAAAAGGTTTTTTCTTCATGTGCTTCAGGGGACTCTTACTTTATAATTCTCTTCAGTGTGGCTGCAGTACATCCTGCTCACCAGCAGCACCCAGGAGACGGTTCGAAACACGAACGTTATGTATAATAAATCATTCATCTTCATCATCCTCACTGCTTCTGTGCTATTTCAGTGTTTCTCCAAAGTTTGTGAGTTCAAGGTGTATCTTTGGTTTGGGCGGGGCACAAAATGGGGGAAATGTTTTTGATTTAAATCCCATTTCCTGCATTTACGTACATTTAGGGACTATGGTGATACAAAATCCAGTTAATAGTGAAGTTGATTATAATGATAAATTCTGCCAATAAGAATAGTAGGCTACTAAACTACGTATATAAAAAAAAATGTCTTTCTTTATTGTTTAAGAGCGGCCGATCTCCAAGACATGAGAGAATCATTTTATAAAGTCAAAAATGTCCATCATGAATGTTTTGTGTGTGAATAAAATGTAAATAAAGTGAGATTCAATTTCCAAACTTTTATTTCAAACTAACCGCTGTACCTGAAAATGTCAAATAAATGACTTGTAGCACAGGACGCTTGTCAGAGACACATCCACCAAAGCGCAGGGGTTTAGAACAGAGGAAACAGAAAAAAAAAAAAAAAAAGCTTTTTTAACCTACTGTGTAATGTGTTGTGTTGTGTGGTGGCGGAGTGTCTGAACCCTCATTTTGTAAAGATCATTGCACAATAATATGCAAACTTATTAAAGGGTAATTCAAACCCCCAAAAACCCAAATTTTGCCTCCATTTTCCCCCCCTCTCTAAGCCCCCCCAAACCACCTAAATACCCCATAAATGTTTCCCCCCCTCCTCCAAACCCACCTCAAAAATTTATACCCCAGGCCCGGATCTCTACGATCTGTAAAATCCTCCCCCCCTCTTTTGTACTCCCCATCAATGCCATGGTCAACCCCCATTCTATCAACCCACATAAACCCCATCCTCACAGTCCCACTCTCATCGTCCACACAGGCATCTCAGCCCATCTCTCACAGTCAATCCCCATAAAAACCTTTTCTCTTCAGAACCCCATTTTTTTATCGTCCTCATCTCTCCATCAATCTCTCCATGTCTCTCTCCATCAGTCCCATCTCTCCATCAACCCCATCTCTCATCAGTCAATCACCATCTCTCCATCAACCCCATCTCTCCATCAACCCCATCTCTCCATCAATCTTTCCATCAGTCTCCATCAACCCCATCTCTCCATCAATCTCTCCATCTCTCCATCAGTCCCATCTCTCCATCAATCCCATCTCTCCATCAACCCCATCTCTCCATCAACCCCATCTCTCCATCAACCCCATCTCTCCATCAGTCCCATCTCTCCATCAGTCCCATCTCTCCATCAAGTCCCATCTCTCCATCAATCCCATCTCTCCATCAAATCCCATCTCTCCATCAACCCCATCTCTCCATCACCCATCTCTCCATCAATCCCATCTCTCCATCAACCCCATCTCTCCATCAACCCCATCTCTCCATCAGATCCCATCTCTCCATCAATCCCATCTCTCCATCAACCCCATCTCTCCATCAACCCCATCTCTCCATCAACCCCATCTCTCCATCAGTCCCATCTCTCCATCAGTCCCATCTCTCCATCAACCCCATCTCTCCATCAGTCCCATCTCTCCATCAACTCTCCATCTCTCCATCAGTCCCATCTCTCCATCAAATCCATCTCATCCATCAACCCCATCTCTCCATCAACCCCATCTCTCCATCAACCCCATCTCTCCATCAATCCCATCTCTCCATCAACATACAGCCATCTCTCCATCAACCCCATCTCTCCATCAGTATCTCTCATCGTCTTTCCATCAACCCCATCTCTCCATTTGTCAATCCCCATCTCTCCATCAACCTCCATCAGTCATCTCATCAATCCATCTCTCCATCAACCCCATCTCTCCATCAATCTCTCCATCTCTCCATCAACCCCATCTCTCCATCAATCCCATCTCTCCATCAACCCATCTCTCCATCAGGCCCATCTCTCCATCAACCCCATCTCTCCATCAGATCCCATCTCTCCATCAACCCATCTCTCCATCAACCCCATCTCTCCATCAGTCCCATCTCTCCATCAGTCCCATCTCTCCATCAACTCTCCATCAGTCCCATCTCTCCATCAACCCCATCTCTCCATCAACCCCATCTCTCCATCAATCCCATCTCTCCATCAACCCCATCTCTCCATCAATCTCCCATCTCTCCATCAATCCCATCTCTCCATCAACCCCATCTCTCCATCAACCCCATCTCTCCATCAATCCCATCTCTCCATCAGTCCCATCTCTCCATCAGTCCCATCTCTCCATCAACCCCATCTCTCCATCAGTCCCATCTCTCCATCAGTCCCATCTCTCCATCAGTCCCATCTCTCCATCAGTCCCATCTCTCCATCAGTCCCATCTCTCCATCAACCCCATCTCTCCATCAACCCCATCTCTCCATCAGTCCCATCTCTCCATCAACCCCATCTCTCCATCAACCCCATCTCTCCATCAACCCCATCTCTCCATCAGTCCCATCTCTCCATCATACCCCATCTCTCCATCAACCCCATCTCTCCATCAGTCCCATCTCTCCATCAGTCCCATCTCTCCATCAACCCCATCTCTCCATCAGTCCCATCTCTCCATCAACCCCATCTCTCCATCAGTCCCATCTCTCCATCAATCCCATCTCTCCATCAACCCCATCTCTCCATCAACCCCATCTCTCCATCAACCCCATCTCTCCATCAATCCCATCTCTCCATCAATCCCATCTCTCCATCAACCCCATCTCTCCATCAATCCCATCTCTCCATCAACCCCATCTCTCCATCAACCCCATCTCTCCATCAACCCCATCTCTCCATCAATCCCATCTCTCCATCAACCCCATCTCTCCATCAACCCCATCTCTCCATCAACCCCATCTCTCCATCAATCCCATCTCTCCATCAACCCCATCTCTCCATCAACCCCATCTCTCCATCAACCCCATCTCTCCATCAGTCCCATCTCTCCATCAGTCCCATCTCTCCATCAACCCCATCTCTCCATCAGTCCCATCTCTCCATCAGTCCCATCTCTCCATCAGTCCCATCTCTCCATCAGTCCCATCTCTCCATCAACCCCATCTCTCCATCAACCCCATCTCTCCATCAACCCCATCTCTCCATCAACCCCATCTCTCCATCAACCCCATCTCTCCATCAATCCCATCTCTCCATCAACCCCATCTCTCCATCAACCCCATCTCTCCATCAACCCCATCTCTCCATCAGTCCCATCTCTCCATCAGTCCCATCTCTCCATCAACCCCATCTCTCCATCAGTCCCATCTCTCCATCAGTCCCATCTCTCCATCAGTCCCATCTCTCCATCAGTCCCATCTCTCCATCAGTCCCATCTCTCCATCAACCCCATCTCTCCATCAACCCCATCTCTCCATCAGTCCCATCTCTCCATCAACCCCATCTCTCCATCAACCCCATCTCTCCATCAACCCCATCTCTCCATCAGTCCCATCTCTCCATCAGTCCCATCTCTCCATCAACCCCATCTCTCCATCAATCCCATCTCTCCATCAACCCCATCTCTCCATCAACCCCATCTCTCCATCAGTCCCATCTCTCCATCAGTCCCATCTCTCCATCAACCCCATCTCTCCATCAACCCCATCTCTCCATCAACCCCATCTCTCCATCAGTCCCATCTCTCCATCAGTCCCATCTCTCCATCAATTCCATCTCTCCATCAGTCCCATCTCTCCATCAACCCCATCTCTCCATCAACCCCATCTCTCCATCAGTCCCATCTCTCCATCAGTCCCATCTCTCCATCAGTCCCATCTCTCCATCAACCCCATCTCTCCATCAGTCCCATCTCTCCATCAGTCCCATCTCTCCATCAACCCCATCTCTCCATCAACCCCATCTCTCCATCAATCCCATCTCTCCATCAACCCCATCTCTCCATCAACCCCATCTCTCCATCAGTCCCATCTCTCCATCAGTCCCATCTCTCCATCAACCCCATCTCTCCATCAACCCCATCTCTCCATCAACCCCATCTCTCCATCAACCCCATCTCTCCATCAGTCCCATCTCTCCATCAGTCCCATCTCTCCATCAATTCCATCTCTCCATCAATTCCATCTCTCCATCAATCCCATCTCTCCATCAACCCCATCTCTCCATCAGTCCCATCTCTCCATCAACCCCATCTCTCCATCAATCCCATCTCTCCATCAACCCCATCTCTCCATCAATCCCATCTCTCCATCAACCCCATCTCTCCATCAATCCCATCTCTCCATCAGTCCCATCTCTCCATCAGTCCCATCTCTCCATCAACCCCATCTCTCCATCAGTCCCATCTCTCCATCAGTCCCATCTCTCCATCAATTCCATCTCTCCATCAATTCCATCTCTCCATCAATCCCATCTCTCCATCAACCCCATCTCTCCATCAGTCCCATCTCTCCATCAACCCCATCTCTCCATCAATCCCATCTCTCCATCAACCCCATCTCTCCATCAATCCCATCTCTCCATCAACCCCATCTCTCCATCAATCCCATCTCTCCATCAGTCCCATCTCTCCATCAGTCCCATCTCTCCATCAACCCCATCTCTCCATCAACCCCATCTCTCCATCAGTCCCATCTCTCCATCAGTCCCATCTCTCCATCAGTCCCATCTCTCCATCAACCCCATCTCTCCATCAATCCCATCTCTCCATCAACCCCATCTCTCCATCAGTCCCATCTCTCCATCAGTCCCATCTCTCCATCAGTCCCATCTCTCCATCAACCCCATCTCTCCATCAATCCCATCTCTCCATCAACCCCATCTCTCCATCAACCCCATCTCTCCATCAACCCCATCTCTCCATCAATCCCATCTCTCCATCAACCCCATCTCTCCATCAATCCCATCTCTCCATCAGTCCCATCTCTCCATCAGTCCCATCTCTCCATCAACCCCATCTCTCCATCAATCCCATCTCTCCATCAACCCCATCTCTCCATCAATCCCATCTCTCCATCAACCCCATCTCTCCATCAATCCCATCTCTCCATCAGTCCCATCTCTCCATCAGTCCCATCTCTCCATCAGTCCCATCTCTCCATCAGTCCCATCTCTCCATCAATCCCATCTCTCCATCAGTCCCATCTCTCCATCAATCCCATCTCTCCATCAACCCCATCTCTCCATGGGACTTGTTACTTAAACAATTAATAGTTTAAACTCAATTCACGTGAAAATAACTCATAGGCTAACAAATTTATAAGTTCAGAATACTAAAAAAAAAAACCCCAAACACAGCTTTTGTAGTAGAAGTTTTTTTTATTTACTGTTATATACATACTGTCTGTGAAAATGTTAACAGCAATACATTTTTTAAAACCATTAGACTGTTGAAATCTGTGAACATGTGACAATCAACAAAGAGAAATTGGACTGTTCATCTTAAATTGTTAAGTAACGCTTACGTCTTAAAACAGCGGGTAAAATTCACACAGCCAGGGTCATCCAAATGCAAATGAAGGTGAAGTCAATAAATAATAAAACAAGAATATTAAAAAAATGTGCAAAAAATAAATAAAATACAGGAAATAAATAGAAGAAATACATTAAAAGGCAAAACACAACTAAAAGACATCTTTACATCATGTTTGTAAAAATAGCTCGTTTCCAAAATCAGTTTTTTTGTTGAATTAAAAGAGCAACAGATTTGGTGGCCAAGACACAACCCACTAAATGTAAACATTCAGATGATTTAAACTGCATTTTCAACACCATACACCTGACCAACACCTTGAGATGACCAAACAAAATCAAGTTTTTGCTCCTCTTGTCTTCGGGTCAATCTGACCCATGTTTAAAGGATTCATTTGTCCTAACTTGGGTTTTCTTCCATAAACTTGCCTGAAAATGACATGGATGGTTCCATACAATGCTCTTTGCAAGTAAAATTAATTATTACTATTTTTGTTGAATTATGTGTTCATAAATAAATTTCATAGCATCTGTGGCCCTCCTGGCCACATTTAGTGGTGCAATGGATCACACTCTTGTGCTTTCCAGCACAATGAACATACACACACACACACACACACACACACACACACACACACACACACAGTCAAACAAACTTCAAAGCATTGGGCATTGCATTTCATTGGGCCTCCAGACAAAACAAATGTTGGGGGCAGAGCGGGAGAGGAGCCCCTGAGGGCCAACAGGGTATGCCGTCTCTCATGCTGTTAGCATAAAGTCGACCTTTCAGTCGTTTATGTCAGAGGAAATTGAAAAGATAGTGCTAAAAATGACTAACAAGGAGGGGTATCGTGTGTATGGTGACCGCTGGAAGAAAATTGATAAAATAGATCTACAGGGATATCTGGGTCTTTTGATTCTTGCTGGGGTTTATCGGTCCAGTACAGAGGCTGTGGCCAGCCTGTGGCATACTCAGATGGGGAGGGCAATTTTTTGCGCCACCATGCCGCTGAAGACATTCCACCTCATTTTGAGAGTCATACGTTTTGATGATCGCAACACCAGACCAGCGCGCCGGGCCAGAGACAAACTGGCTGCCATCCGACAGGTCTGGGATAAGTGGGTGTGTCGCCTGCAGCTGATGTATAATCCTGGCACTGATGTGACCGTGGATGAGCGCCTGGTCTCGTTCAGAGGTCGATGTGGATTCAAACAATATATGCCAAGTAAACCTGGCAAGTATGGAATTAAAATCTGGGTAGCCTGCGATGACTAGCTACGCCTGGAACATGCAGGTGTACACCGGCAAACCTGCGGATGGCCAGCCAGAGAAGAATCAGGGCCAGCGTGTGGTTCTCGAGGTGACAGAGGGTCTTCGGGGACACATCATCACATGTGACAACTTTTCACGTCCTATGTCCTTGGCCAGGAGCTGCGAAGGAGGAAGCTGCCCATGGTGGGAACCGTGAGAAAGAACAAACCAGAGCTTCCCCCTGCACTGCTGGTGACAAGAGACAGGGCCAAATTCTCCTCCCAGTTTGTGTTTACTGACACGCATGCTCTCGTCTCCTACTGCCCCAAAAGGAGAAGGAACGTGCTTCTCATGAGCACTCTGCATCGGGACACCGCAGTTAGCGCCACAGAGGACAAAAAGCCCCAGATCATCCTTGACTACAACAAGAACAAGGGGGGAGTCGACAACCTCGACAAGGTATTGCACCTTTTCATGTAATATTTATCATTCAGGTCAATGCACTGCATTGTTGTGTAAGAAAATATCACTTCATTTTGACTGATTTGTTGTTTGTTATTGTTATTTATTGCAGGTCACCAGTGTTTACAATCGTAAACGAATGACAGCCCGTTGGCCCCTGACGGTGTTTTTCAACATGATTGATGTGTCTGCATACAACTCCTTTGTGCTGTGGAGAGAGATGGACCCAAGCTGGAATCAGGGGAAGTGTCACAAGAGGAGGCTGTTCCTTGAGGAACTTGGAAGAGAACTTGTGACACCTAAACAACGCCAGGATCTTCCCCGCACACCAGCCTCTGCCAGCTTGGTCATGGAAGTCCAGCAGGGTGCATCGACCTCCGCAGCTGCCCCTCCTCGACCATCACCCAAAAGGAGGAGATGCCAATTCTGCACAAATGACACCAAAGCCAGCACCAAGTGCCACAAATGTGATGCACATGTTTGCAAAACCCATAACATCGTAACCTGCCACTTATGTAAATGAAGACACACACACACACGCATACACACACACACGCACGCACACACACAGTTTCTATTAATTGTATTTTTATAAAGAAGTTCAAAATTGTTTTGAAATAAAATACATGCTGTGTTTTGTGAATCGTATTTGTTTGCTCTCTCTTATTTATGAATGCAGTCGCATCAGTCAGCTTTGACCTAGGGATATGTTTGACATACAGCAGTCAGGGATTATCCAAAATATTTAATCATTTCTGCTTATTTTACTCAAAAACACGGCATACTTTCATGTAAATGGGGTTTATTGTTCATAAATTAAGTATAATAAAAAGCACAAGAGGTGTAAAAGAAGCTTTATTTACATGAAATGATGCCATGTTTTTGAGTGGTGTGTGTGTGTGTGTGTGTGTGTGTGTGTGTATGTGTGTGTGTGTGTGTGTGTGTATGTGTGTGTGTGTGTGTGTGTGTGTGTATGTGTGTGTGTGTGTGTGTGTGTATGTGTGTGTGTGTGTGTGTGTGTGTGTGTGTGTGTGTGTGTGTGTGTATGTAGCCCCATGTTGCCCTGCTGGGCGAAAGGCATATCACAAGTGTAAAATGTTCACAAATGTGTAGCTGATCACACACAGAATGGTGTGGTCATTTTACACTTTATAAGCATTCACAACAGAGAAATGGTGAGAAGTGGTGAGAAGTGGTGAGAAATGGTGAGAAGTGGTGAGAAATGGTGAGAAGTGGTGAGAAGTGGTGAGAAGTGGTGAGAAATGGTGAGAAATGGTGAGAAGTGGTGAGAAATGGTGAGAAATGGTGAGAAGTGGTGAGAAGTGGTGAGAAGTGGTGAGAAATGGTGAGAAATGGTGAGAAGTGGTGAGAAATGGTGAGAAATGGTGAGAAGTGGTGAGAAATGGTGAGAAGTGGTGAGAAGTGGTGAGAAGTGGTGAGAAATGGTGAGAAATGGTGAGAAGTGGTGAGAAATGGTGAGAAGTGGTGAGAAATGGTGAGAAGTGGTGAGAAGTGGTGAGAAGTGGTGAGAAATGGTGAGAAGTGGTGAGAAGTGGTGAGAAGTGGTGAGAAATGGTGAGAAATGGTGAGAAGTGGTGAGAAATGGTGAGAAGTGGTGAGAAATGGTGAGAAATGGTGAGAAGTGGTGAGAAATGGTGAGAAATGGTGAGAAGTGGTGAGAAATGGTGAGAAGTGGTGAGAAGTGGTGAGAAGTGGTGAGAAATGGTGAGAAATGGTGAGAAGTGGTGAGAAATGGTGAGAAGTGGTGAGAAATGGTGAGAAGTGGTGAGAAGTGGTGAGAAATGGTGAGAAATGGTGAGAAGTGGTGAGAAATGGTGAGAAGTGGTGAGAAATGGTGAGCCAGGCAAAAATAAAATTTTAAAACTTTAACTAAAGAGTCAGTTGTTCAGAAAATCCAGTAATGTTAATTTTGGTGTCCTCAGTTCAGGTGTAGACAGATATGATGATCCTGACCTGAGATAATTTACTGAATCAACCGACTCACATCTCCTTTCTTTCTTTTCATCCATGACGACATTAAAGTCATCTGTTGCTGCTTCTGGTGTTTCATCTCTGTCTGTGCCACGCCCACCATACCTGTTCATTACACCTGTCACTGAGCTACTTTTACAGTGTGCACACGACGTTCCTGGACACAGGCAGACTCTCTGTGTCCTGCTCGGTCCTGCTCCTCCGTGGCGATGACGAAATCATAACAAACGAATTTGAAAGGGGGGGGGACATGTCCCCCTGTCCCCCTGTCCCCAGTGGAAATGGGAAGAATGAACAGTTTAAAAGACATCTTTAAATGGTTTGTTATATCTGAAGAAAAATTATAAATGTGTAAAATAATAAAAGTTTAAATCTCGCTGTAGACGTCACACTCGTACCGTCGGTGTGCGCGTGAACGCTGATCAGATGACGTCACACGCCGAGGATTCCCGGCTCGCGCTTTTTCTTTGATCTCATTCACGCGTCAGGTGTGAAATTAATTAACGGGCGTGGGCGTGGTGCATTGTGGGAGATATCACATGTGCGTGGGAAAGCGCGAGCCCCTTTAGTGAGTGAATGTTACTCAGCGCGTGCACATGCTGTGTTATGGGGCTCGTCCTGACCTCCACCTGCGTGCTCGTGGGTCTGTTCCCTCCGACCCACGCGCTTCCTCTCCACACACCGGATCCGCCCACCGGAGCAGAACCGTACCTGCACCTGCCCGTGTCCGTGCATTTCAGAATCCCGCGCGTGGACAAACGCTACTTCTCGCCGGCGCACGTGAACAGCCGCAATCCGCTGCCCAAGCGCGTGCGCCAGGTCCTCGTGCCCGCGCCCCGGAGACGCACGGAGCCTCGCGACCGACCGACCGGACCGGTGAGCGTCGCGTGCAATGCCAAGGAGATGCGCGTGCGAGTCCACACGGCGAACCTGGGAGCCAGCGGGGCGCGCATGCACGTGAGACTGGGCACGTGTGACGTCAGCAGACAGACCGAGCGGAGTGTGTTGTTTCAGTACGACCTGCACGAGTGCGGAACCCGGAGACAGGTACCGACTTCATCAACACTTTATTTCAGTGTTTTAATGTGAAAACGTTTCCCGGAGAATCTCCTCCCCTTTATTTACAGCAAATATTTATTTATATAACTTCTGAGCTGTGTAATGTGAGGGTTATATAATGATGCTTTAAACGATACACACACACACACACACACACACACACACACACACACTGCACACCTGCTCTTTAATGAGTTATGATGTAATAACTTTCACACACACGCAGAATAAATCCCACTTTAACTCGTTCCTACATTACCCACAATGCTGCTGGGTGCCTGCTGATGGTGGAGCACGTGGCCACTCTGAGCATCAACAGTGACAAAATGAGACTAAAGCGCTGCTGCATCGCTCTCTGTGGATGCAGCTGAAGGTGTGTTTGAGTTCTCGCTGAGATCACGCTGAAGATCACTCCAACATGAAAAGACAGTGAAGGACAGAAGGTTGTTCGTGAACGATGGAGGAATATTTTCTTGAGACCTTAACACAACACACGCACACACCTCACTGGATCAACACCACTCGACGCCAGAGTCACGACAATCATCATAGTGTAGCTGAGTTCTAACCCTTTACACACGTTAAACATGTTTTATGACCAGAATCCCTCACTGAAATTGAACAGCTCTGTGAAGAAATGCTGACTTTTTTTTAATTTTGTTTATTTGTGAAAGCAGATGATAAATCAGACACTCGTTTACTCCAACATGCTGCGCTACACTCCTGATGCCAGTGTGCTGGGGTCTGAGACCTTCTCCGTACCTGTAGCGTGTCGCTTTAACAGGTGAGTCTGTTCCTGCTCACGTGTTCAGAACATAAACCCTGAACAGACACGGCGTTAACGTCCTCTCACCAGAAGTGAGAGCTGATTGGTCGGTTACAGACAGGTAAGAAGCTGACTTCTGAGCTGAACATGGATTCAGGCGGTCAGGTGACCTTTAGGTAGCTAACGTTACTGTATAGCGATGATGCTAACATGGCTTTTCATCAGCGTGTGTTGCGTCAGCCAGCAGAACTGTTAAACTTTACTGAAGGTTTAAGTTGGTCATGTTTCCAGTCCTGATGCTTCTGTCTCTTCGCAGGTTCCACTACTCATATAAGATCGGCTACGTGCCGTCCGTCGAAAAGTTGAAGTTCTTTAAACCCATGAAGACCAAAGGCAGCGTCTCGCTAACGGCCTGTGATGGTAATGTGGTTTAAATGTCAGTCAGAATTCTGCTGGTTTCAGCTGATTGTGTTACTGGTTGTGTTTCAGCTCAGTGGAACAGACTCTCGCCCTCCGAGACCGTCGTTATCGGACAGCCGATGTACTTCGAAGCCGAGACTCTTTACGTGCCTGAAGACGAGCGCTTATTCGTGCATTTCTGTCACGTGACCACAAACAGCTCGCGTGTCTCCTCGCCGCACATTAACGTCATCAACAACTACGGGTAATAAACCGTGATGAAGCGAACCGTTCCTGCTTCACTGTGGTGTTTTTGAAGAGTGGATGTTGGAGAAAGTTCTGTCACTTCGCTCTCTGCAGCTGCCTGATGGACAGCAAGCGCAGCGGCCAGTCCAGGTTCATCAACAGCACCAGGAGGAACGTCGTCAGGTTCATCGTCGATGCCTTCACACTGCAGGGAAACGTGCAAAAGGTACAGAAGCAAACTGTATGCTGCTGTTTATCTCCAGATCTTTACACACAGTGTCTTAAGACCTAGATGAGATGTTACATACACACACAGAAGTGTAAACTCCTCTGTCCTGAAGATGTGGAGTTCCAGCTTCACCTCTGACTGATGCACAGCATTGACAGTAGACTCCTTCACCACATCATACACACACACCACCTCACAGGAAACTTCACTGTTATTTATTCTGTTTATCAGTGGAGTGTGTTCTGTACGCGTCCCTTTGAATGAGCCGTTGCTATGGAAACAAGGTATCGGAGCGAGTGCATTAATATAAACCTGCGCTACAGTCAGAGCTGCTGTTGGAGAGAATTAATCAACACCTCAGCAGTGATGGTGTTGCGTGTCGCTGTTGATCAGTTTAAGTGGGCGGGCCTTAAAGCAGCTGCTTGAATATTAAAATTTTAATGAAGCTCATCACAGACGGCAAGAAATAAATTGGTTAATTCTGTTACTTGGACAGTAACTCTGCAGATGCTGATTATTGAACTGGGGCAAAAACCTCAAGTGGACCACAAATGGCTAAACAATTAATACACTGTTTTAAAACTTGAAACTTTTTTTAATCACAGTATCTGTTCATACACTGTGAGATGTCCATCAGGAGCATCATTCCAACACAGACGTCAAAGTTGTGCAGCTATAACCAGCTGGAGCACAGGTCTGATTCAGCACCTCATTCAACACCACTCAGGTGTCTGCAGATTAAATTCATGTTTAATATTCATCACGGTTTCTTTATTCATTAGGTGGGAGGAGCTTCATGGAGCAGACTCTGTGTGTTCATGCTGTGACTCGACCTGTGTCCCTGAGAGGCCAAGTGAGGACCATAAACACACCTCACACACCGCCTTATTATTATTATTATTATTATTATTATTATTATTATTATTATTATTGATTTTTATTTGTCTTCAGCACTGATGCGACCCTTGACCAGTGAACTGGGGACTTTAGTGGCACAATCCCCAGAAGGAACGGGCAGAAAAAACCCAGCGCAGAGCAGAGAGGGAATCTTCACCCCGAAGCCGGAACAGGAGACACTTATGATGGAGAACCTGCAGGAAACGATTGTTCCAGAGAGGAGACTCCCATTGGAGCACGAGCACAGAATCACACTGGAGAGTACGCCCACGTCGGACAGCAGGAGTACATCGCTGACCACAGAGAGTGAGCATAGTGAGATCACACCAGAGACTCCACCCACTCTGAAGAGTGAACACAGAGCACTGACACTAGAGCACGAATCCAGAACACGAACACCGGTGCGTGAGCGTGGATGGGTCACACCGGAGACTCCGCCCACACCGGTGCGTGAGCGTGGATGGGTCACACCGGAGACTCCGCCCACACCGGCGCGTGAGCGTGGATGGGTCACACCGGAGACTCCGCCCACACCGGCGCGTGAGCGTGGATGGGTCACACCGGAGGCTCCGCCCACACCGGCGCGTGAGCGTGGATGGGTCACACCGGAGGCTCCGCCCACACCGGTGCGTGAGCGTGGATGGGTCACACCGGAGACTCCGCCCACACCGGTGCGTGAGCGTGGATGGGTCACACTGGAGACTCCGCCCACACCGGTGCGTGAGCGTGGATGGGTCACACTGGAGACTCCGCCCACACCGGTGCGTGAGCGTGGATGGGTCACACCGGAGACTCCGGTGCGTGAGCGTGGAACGCCGACGCTGGACGCCATGCAGGAAAAGATCACACTTCACACAAATGAAACCCTCATACATTCAGACGAGCACAACACAACTACACCAGTTTACACACAGCCACTCGAACCTTACAGGATTTTCGAGGAAGTGTTTGGACTCAGCTAAAGAGGAAAGACGCTAACAGAATTTGTTACTTAATGGCAATAAAAACGTCTAAAAAAAAAAACATTGTTTCTGGTGTGTGTTCAGATGGGTGTGTGTGGGGGTGTGTGGGTGTGTGTTCGGGTGGGTGTTGCCACTGATTTGTGATGCCACTGATTTGAAGCATTGTGTGACTGGAGAAACTGTTCAGTTCTCACTGCATCATAATGTCCAGAGATGTTTTAAAGTTTTGGTTAAATGTAATTGATTAGTTTTACTCCAGTGGCAGTGACTCAGGAACTGGTCAGTAGTCAGGATCTCCAGGGTTTTTCTGATCATCTGAAACTTTCCAGCGGACATTTTCTGCCTGCATGCTGTGGCTTTCAGCTTTGAGTAAAATCTGAACAGTTTGTGATGTACTGACTTCCTCTACAGAGTCTTTCCTACAAAACATCTCCACTCCCCGTCCTCCATCAGACGTCTAGACATGACTGCAGATTAAGAATTCTGAACTTCAACAAACAATTTAATTCCATGATCAGTGAAGTGATCTGATGGGTCACAGGTGCTGAAGCTGCTCAACGCTTTAAGGACCATGTTTTAAAAGACTAAAGCAGTTCTGCTTCAAACCCTGAGGTTCTCCCTGAGCTCTACAACTTTCACAACAAATATCCAAAACCTGTACATCAAACTGGTGTACTTCAGATGTCTGATCTCACCTCTGGAGTGTGATCGGATGAAGTGAAGAGCACAGTTGTTTGACTCGATCTCTGAAACATACAGCGTGAATTTGGGGTAAAAGCTTTTCTATTGTTTAATTCTCCTTAAATTCTCACCTTGTGTTAAGGAGGTGAAAAAACACAGGGACTGAACCACACTCCAGACCTGAGGATCTAATTTGTTCAGTAATCTTCAGTCTGTTGGACATGGAGGCTCATTTCCCACGTACCAGAAAGTTTGTGTTTGAAACCTGCTGTAAGTGGAACAGATGTGAGCCTTTCTTGATCTTTGTTTTCTAATGAACATCACCTCTGCGTTCATACTTTACACATGATACTGAGTGGAATATCCTGGAGAGTCACAGCTCTGAGCTCTGGAGTGTTAAACCTGCAGTGCTGTGTTAGTCCTGATCTCCTTCACACATGCTGAGGATTTGGGGGGAAAAACATGACATGGTCAAATTTCCACCAAAAACCCAGTAAGGGGTTAGTGGGAGTGTTCTTGGGTGACTCAACTTTTTCTGACCGTGTCCATGTTCACACTGTGTGTTAGAGATCTGGACTAACAGCAGAGCAGGTCTCACATTCCACTCACTCTCTAAAGTGGAGATCTGAGCTTCAGATTTGTCCTCACACTACACACACACACACACACTCGCTACACACTGTTGAGATTTTTCTTTTGTATCAGATTCCAGGTTTGGCGTTAAGGCAATATTAACCATCTTAACCAGAAGAAGCATTAGAACAGTATAAAGCATCACTTTTACTCTGTTTAAGTGATGCTCTGTTTATTCATTTTATATTGTGAGGATGTGATCACATGACCTGTGGTTCTTCCATACAAGTAAGGGAGGAAGATTATCTTAATTGTTTAGAACTATTTGCAATTTTTTCCTTCCAACCTTTTTGAACCTTATATTTGAATGCTAATGCTACAGCTCATATTAAATACTCACACTATCATTTCTCCTCTATTATCATCAGATACAAGGCCAGAATTTTACACAACTCTATCTGACTGGTGTTTATTATTTTATACAGTAAATATCTCATCTGATCTAATCTGATTCCTAAAAAAGGAGTGAGACAGAGCTCCCTGAATTTTGATGGGCATTTCTACTTCTCTGATATTTTTTCTTTATTTGTTTTGTTTGCTAAAAGCAAATAGAATACACTAAATGTATTGCATTTTATACACAGATAAAAAGTGAACGTTTCCTTGTACATGTGAAAAAATCCTTTTTTTATTTTAAAATAATTTTGAAACTCACTCTGACAAAATAATTAACTACTCTTTTATCTCTAGAACAGCCAACAGTGGAAACGTGTTTTTTTTTCTGATAAATAATAAAGCAGTTGTCTCTTCCTCTTTCTTTCTTTGTATGTTGCGAAGTGCTTGGACCCCGCTGCTTGCTGCTTGCATTATAATGACCGGAAGGGGGCGACATTTACTTACAAAATAAACCAATTAACAGCGAGAGAGAGAGAGAGAGAGAGAGAGAGAGAGAGAGAGAGATTCAGTTTTGAAAAAATGTAATAATTACTACAGAAACGGAACAAATACTGAAGGAACTTTATTAATCACATATCTATCATATAATATTCTATAATAATGAATGAGGCAGCGTGTGATCCTACAGTCGCTCTGTGGATGGTCTGGAACAGTGGAACACACTCCTACTTTTGATGACACAGCGTTTGTGTAAATATCTGAATAAAGCATAAACTCTGCATCAGCACACTGAACCCTTCTGTTCAGTTCAGGAGAAATGAGGCGGCTAAAACGTTTAACACGTGAAACCACGCCTGACGCTGATGTTCAGCTTGCTAGGGAAAACTTAATTGATTAAAATCATATTCATGTCACAGATGATGATCTGATATTCAGTGCCTTGTTCCTAATGTGTTTTGTTATTAGGATACACAGAGTTCTAT
Organism: Hemibagrus guttatus; assembly: GCA_033459395.1. Classification (NCBI taxonomy): domain Eukaryota; kingdom Metazoa; phylum Chordata; class Actinopteri; order Siluriformes; family Bagridae; genus Hemibagrus; species Hemibagrus guttatus. Next base: position 20,445,383 of record JAUCMX010000020.1, read on the forward strand.
AAAGTCATAACATTTCTAAATGTTTATTTCTATTAAACACCAGTGTGATCATCACTGAGATGAAGAGAAGATCTACAGAGTGATGTTCAAATAAACGGATTAATATTGCTATAAACTCTAAAGAGATGTTGTGGTGTAATGGGACAGAACACCCCTAGGTAGTGCGCACTACAGGAAAGGGGTTCGTATTAGTCTTTCTCCGTTATTTCATGTTTTTCAGTGTCCTTTTTTTTTCACGTCGCCATTGCTGACGCTCTCCACTTCTCCATCCTCATCCCATGCTCCTTCTCCTTTTCCTCCATCCTGGTCCTGGTCCTGGTTCAGGATGGGAGGGGTGAGCGGAGGGAGAGGGATGTCTTCCCCTTTTTTGGCGAGCTCGGCGAGTTCTCGTGCCGAACACGTGGGCGTGGGGGTGGGGTAGGTATGGTGGAAGGTGTCGTAGTCCACTTCATAGAATCCCTCCTCCAGAGAGAGTACAGGGGTGAAACGCTCCCCCCAGAGGACCTCAGAGTCCAGGTACGAGCTGCGTGCCTGACACGTCATCCCTAAAACACACACACACACACACACACACACACACACACACACACACACACACACACACACACACACACACCACATAACCACATTAAAGGATCAGAGTCACTGTTTCCTCTAACAGTCTTTTATTCCTCACGCCACAGCAACTGACCAACTCTTACAAACATCTGAATCAGAATCAGAATCAGAATCAGAATCAGAATCTTATTACATTTAAATTGATTAAAAAATCACAAGTCGAGTGAGTTCCTGTTGTCATTCTGTTGTAACAGATATAAGCGGTCTCTCTGAAAGAGAGAAAAAAAACACAGCTCAGTGAAAGAATCTGTTTAAATCCTGAACACCGGATTTATTCAGTCAGAAAAAACTGCCCAAAAGTCTCTGACCGATGAAAAGATATTGTCTACAGGATTGTAGGGATCTCACCCGCCGGTCACACCTGCACTGGTGTGTTAATCCTGAGCTCCTGAACACACCATGTGACCTTGGAGAAAATCATGTGTTTTTTTTGTGTTGAAATCTGACCGTCTCTGATGGTGTTGATGTCCACTCTGTGTGTTGAGGAGGTCAGCACTTACACGGCAGCACAGGTTTTATGTCTCTGTCATTTATTCATCAGGTTTCAGGATGTTTTCTGTCTCAGACACTCACACACACACACACACACACACACACACACACACACACATTCTCTCTCTCTCTCTCTCTCTCTCTCTCACACACACACACACACATTCTCTCTCTCTCTCTCTCTCTCTCTCTCTCTCACACACACACACACACACACACACACACACACATTCTCTCTCTCTCT
>JAUCMX010000020.1:20447236-20449736 GCA_033459395.1 Hemibagrus guttatus
TTTTTTTTTACTAAATGTGGAGCCACAGTTTCAGTTTCTCTAACGAACCGAATTATTAAAAGTCGTCTATCATCGAGATGGTGTTCGGGTCAGTTGGAGCGGAGAGAAAGACGGAGAAATAAAAGCGTGTGAACTATTACTATCACGTTATTAACAATTTAAAGGACACACAGAGCTGAACAGCTTCAGAATGACCAGAACTTTCCGGATCAGAGTCTTACCTTACTGTTGGTGTCATTCCACTTCTTGGGCAGTTTGATGCCCTGTTTCTCCACATCCTGTCCCAACTGACTCTTTATGCTGCTCATGACCTGCAGGCTGGATCCACACACACACACACACACACACACACACACAAAACACACACCCCACACACAAAAGAGTTTTCCCCGTCCAGCAGGGGGCGCTGTTAATGTCCATAACAACAACACACAGCACACAGAGGGATTAGAATTCATCAGACTGACAGTAAGGACAGTGATGAGTCAGAGTTCTGATGAAGGACAATAGAAAGACTTTATCAGAGTAACAACACAGAACCGAAGCCGGAGAACAACAGTCCAGTCAGTGTTTTGGAATATAAATATCTATAACACGTCTTTTCTTAAACTGATGATAAAAAATTAAAACTCAACAGACAAAGGAGTTTATTTTACTGTATGCTGGCAACCAGTGACGTCAGATAGATAGATAGATGGATGGACGGACGGACGGACAGAGAGAGAGATAGATAGATAGATAGATAGATAGATAGATAGACGGACGGACAGAGAGATTAGATAGATAGATAGATAGATAGATAGATAGATAGATAGATAGATAGATAGATAGATAGATGGACGGACGGACGGACGGACGGACAAGAGAGATAGATAGATAGACGGATGGACAGATAGATAGATAGATAGATAGATAGATAGATAGATAGATAGATAGATAGATAGATAGATATGTTGTCCCATTCTTGTCTAATACAGGCTTCTAGTTGCTCAACTGTCTTAGGTCTTCTTTGTCGCATCTTCCTCTTTATGATGCGCCAAATGTTTTCTATGGGTGAAAGATCTGGACTGCAGGCCGGCCATTTCAGTACCCGGATCCTTCTTCTACACAGCCATGATGTTGTAATTGATGCAGTATGTGGTCTGGCATTGTCATGTTGGAAAATGCAAGGTCTTCCCTGAAAGAGACGACGTCTGGATGGGAGCAGATGTTGTTCTAGAACTTGGATATACCTTTCAGCATTGATGGTGCCTTTCCAGATGTGTAAGCTGCCCATGCCACACGCACTCATGCAACCCCATACCATCAGAGATGCAGGCTTCTGAACCGAGCGCTGATAACAACTCGGGTTGTCCTTGTCCTGTTTTGTCCGGATGACATGGGGTCCCAGTTTTCCAAAAAGAACTTCAAATTTTGATTGGTCTGACCACAGAACAGTTTTCCACTTTGCCACAGTCCATTTTAAATGAGCCCTTTGGGCCCCGAGAAAACGCCTGCGCTTCTGGATCATGTTTAGATATGGCTTCTTTTTTTAACTATAGAGTTTTAGCCGGCGACGGCGAATGGCCCGGTGGATTGTGTTCACCGACAATGTTTTCTGGAAGTATTCCTGAGCCCATGTTGTGATTTCCATTACAGCAGCATTCCTGTATGTGATGCAGTGCCGTCTAAGGGCCCGAAGATCACGGGCATCCAGTACGGTTTTCCGGCCTTGACCCTTACGCACAGAGATTGTTCCAGATTCTCCGAATCTTTGGATGATATTATGCACTGTAGATGATGATAACTTCAAACTCTTTGCAATTTTTCTCTGAGAAACTCCTTTCTGATATTGCTCCACTATTTTTGGCCGCAGCATTGGGGGAATTGGTGATCCTCTGCCCATCTTGACTTCTGAGAGACACTGCCACTCTGAGAGGCTCTTTTTATACCCAATCATGTTGCCAATTGACCTAATAAGTTGCACTTTGGTCCTCCAGCTGTTCCTTATATGTACATTTAACTTTTCCGGCCTCTTATTGCTACCTGTCCCAACTTTTTTGGAATGTGTAGCTCTCATGAAATCCAAAATGAGCCAATATTTGGCATGACATTTCAAAATGTCTCACTTTCAACATTTGATATGTTATCTATATTCTATTGGGAATAAAATATAAGTTTATATAATAAATTATTGCATTCCTTTTTTATTCACAATTTGTGTCCCAACTGTTTTGGAATCGGGTTTGTAGATAGACAGACAGACAGACAGAGAGATAGAGAGAGAGGGAGAGATAGATAGATAGATAATAGATAGATAGATAGACAGAGAGATAGAGAGGGATAGATAGATAGATAGATAGATAGATAGATAGATAGATAGATAGATAGATAGACAGAGAGATAGAGAGGGATAGATAGATAGATAGATAGATAGATAGATAGATAGATAGATAGATAGATAGATAGATAGATAGATAGATAGATAGATAGATAGAGAGGGATAGATAGATAGATAGAT
>JAUCMX010000020.1:20452236-20472236 GCA_033459395.1 Hemibagrus guttatus
TTTTTTGTAACAGCAGCAACACAATGAATAGTGCATGACTTTAAAGGTTTAGAGTGTGATTTGAGACACAGCCGCTCGTCTCACTGCACTGTTGGTTTGGATCAGTGAGGGATGATGGCGTCTCGTTAGTGAGATATGATGTTTATTAGTTGTGATAAGTGCTGAAATAAAACGGTCTCTTGGTGGATTTGCAGGCGTAGGAGGCAGTTTATATCAGTCTAATTATTATTCCTTCTGTTTGTGTTGTGTTTTGATGAACGTGCCAGGACACCGTCCACTTGCAGGAGATCCTCGTATTGAAAGTCCACTACTGAAGATATTAACTCTGGCAGATGAGTGTCTTTAGTTTACTCGGAAAGTGCTTATGTTCATCATTTAACTGTCTGTTTATCTGCGTTATGCTTCATACAGACGAGCAGCTGTAACAAACAGGAGAAAGATATCAGAGTCACTGACCTCCTGGACCCTACAATCAAATAACACTGACCTCCTGGACCCTACAATCATATAACACTGACCTCCTGGACCCTACAGTCACATAACACTGATCTCCTGGACCCTGCAGTCATATAACACTGACCTCCTGGACCCTACAGTCACATAACACTGATCTCCTGGACCCTGCAGTCATATAACACTGACCTCCTGGACCCCACAGTCAAGTTCACTTCATATTGTTACAGCAGGTTTCAGGTGAGACGCTGTATCTGGAATAACGTGTCTCTGTTTCAGGTATGATGGAGTTTAGTGGTGATGGAAATCAACAAATTTTCTTCCACTGTATGAGCTGTGAGTGTGGAGGTCAGGAGTAAGGGTCAGTTGTAAGGCAGAGACGTGATGAGCTCAGAGCTCAGAGCAGAAGCCTGGACCTTATCTGTTAGAGCTGGTTCAATCAGGAGAAAAAGACGTCACAGCAGAGATCTACGATGTAAAAATGCTGAGCTCCTACACAGAAGTCGTGAAACGCCAGACGTCTGCGTGCTGATACTGTTTACACCACTGAGTGTGTCACGGGTTTATTTCTACAGAACTGTAGAAAATTGTTGATTTGTTGAAAATGGAGAATCGGGGACAGATTGTGGCCACAGCTGCCATCTTTACCTCTTTACCTCATCCATTTCCTGTGCTGAGCTGCGTGTGTGTGTGTGTGTGTGTGTGTGTGTGTGTGTGTGTGTGTGCTTGCTGTTATGGAATCAGTAAATCCAAAACACAGAAAATATACATCTATTTTTGGTGTCTGCAGGTTTCTGTGTTCTCCTCTGACATCATTGTGTCTGTGTGTGTCTGTGTGTGTGTGTGTGTGTGTGTGTGTATGTGTGTGAAAAGCCTGGAGAAATATCTCTTTGTTCTACAGTATCCTTGTTTTTTGGGAATATGTTTGCATCCATCCATATTTTGGCTAAAAAAAACACGGCTTCTGTGTTTATTTAAATGAAAAATTTAAATAATTTTTCTCTTCTCTTCTGGCTGTACGATCGCTAATCTGGTAGCCATACGCTTCCACTACATGTTAGCTACATTAACCTCGTACAGTAGCTCCAGTGTAAGTGAATCTCAGACATGAATCCCATCTCGCCTGAATGACTGCACCGTGAATATTTTAACTCTTATTTAACTGAATAAAATCAGATTCAAAAGCTCCTAGTCTGAAAGAGTTGATACTCCTCACGCGCCTCACATGCCACAGACACTTTACTGAAAACAACAGACACAAAAACTAAGCAGTGCCGCTAATTGGCCGTCATTAGGGGACGGTGTTAACTTCCTCTCGAGATCTGGCACAGTTCTCTGAAGCCTTTCAGAAGTTTCTCTTTCCCCTGAGAAAAATCATGGCATCTTGTGAGAGAGTGCCGTCTCTGCTCCTGTCGTTTGGGTGTTAATTATGGCCTGGGGTGATCCCTCCTTCAGCTGAAGATGGGATTTCAGCTGGATTTGTGCTCTTAATTTGTTAAACAGTGACGGAATCTCGGGGAGGCAATGGAGGATGAAGGATGGAGGATGGTGGATGGAGAGGTGGAGGGAGGGAGGGAGGGAGGGAGGGAGGGAGGGAGGAGGATGGAAGATGGAGGGAGGATGGAGGATAGAGGGGTGCAGGGAGGGAGGATGGAGAGGTGCAGGGAGGGAGGATGGAGGACGGAGGATGGAGGGAGGATGAAGTATGGAGGACAGAGGAAGGAGGGAGGGAGGGAAGATGGACAATGGAGGCTGAGCTCAGCTGCTGCTGGTGTTACTAATCAGACAGCTTCATGTGGAGCCTGAAGACACACAATAAAGCAGTGTGATGAATTGAGAACAGAAGCATGTGGAAGACGCTGCATTTTAAATTTAAACTCAAACTTAATATAAAGTCTCGTTAATACAGTCCAAGACAAATACAGAGACTTTCTCCTACACAGACCACTCAGTCTGACCTGACCTCTGGCTGTTACAAGCACTGACACTGGAGACTCCTTCCATCATACATGATTTCTCCTCACAGAACACATGCATGAGCTGTTGCTATGGAAACAATAAGGTATCAGAGCGAACACATTAACACAATCCTGCGCTACAGTCTGAGCTGCTGTTAGAGAGAATTAATCAACACCTGATCCACCAATCAGAGTGCAGAACTCAGCAGCAGCTCTGTGGAGTAAAAGCTGACTAAATTATTCTGACATTCAGAGCAGATTTGATCATTCAAGCAGTCGACTGTTAGCTCTGTTGTTAGCTCTGAGCTTTATGATTCGTGAAAGTCTTCCACAAAGATCAGCAGCAGCGAGACGCAGCTCTGACCGGTGGAGCAGGGGTTTACTTCCTGTCGCCTCGAGCTGCTCTACAATTTACAGCTTAAATCTGCACTGTGGTGATGTTACCATGGCTCTCACGGCCACAGCTCCAGGAATAAGAGCAGAAATGTGGTATTGATTCATTTCCTCTCTCTAAATTCTGCTTTTATCAAAGCCCTGATGACAGATTCATGAATACAAACATCGAAGAAAGACTTTTACAAGCCGCAGCAGCGGCTACTAGCATCCACTTAGCATCTCGCTAGAGTCTGACACTCTGTAGAAACGTCCCAAAGGCTAGAAGCATCAAACCTGTCAAATCCAGAATTTTGTCAGTGTGTTAGCTTTATGATTGATGGTGATTTTATACTAATTGCTAATTATCTGCTTAGCTAACTCTTATGCCAATCGCTAATTATCTGCTTAGCTAACTCTAATGCTAATCGCTAATTATCTGATTAGCTAACCCTAATGCTAATCGCTAATCATCTGATTAGAACAATGTTATATATCTATTTTCACAACCGTTACAACTCCCTGATCTTCTAAAGGTTTCTTTCTAACCATTAGCATGACCTCAGATCAGAAGACTAGCATTATGACAAAGCTACGGTTTGCATCGCTAATCAATGAGCTAAAGATAAAGCAGTATTTTGTAGGAGTTTTAAATAAACGTTACAGTCACGTTGCTATAAAATCTAAAAGCAATAAACTGATGCAGAGTAACGAGACTCAGCAGTGAGTAGCGCAGACGACAGGACGCTAAACCGCTCTGCTTGGAGAAGGAGATGAAAAATTCAGTTCACTTAACATCAGCATGATTTTAACCACATCCATCTGAATGATTAATGAGCACACCAGCGTCTTTAGCCTCGAGCGGCGTCACCTCAAACGTCCCGTGTACTAACGTCACTTTCTAATGAAGTGTGGGGTCTGTGTGGAGGTCAGAGCCGAGGCCCGGTCACCAATTCAGCATTTTTATAATGAAAAAAAAACCAAGAGCAGGTGAGCGGAGATGATGTGTAGAAAATAAATTAAAATAATAATTTATTTTCTAAATTTAATTCATATTCATATCAATTTGCTGAAATAAAAGGAGAAAAGCATGGAACAGATCTCGTCTGAGCAGGACTGTGGTATATTTTAGATTTAGTCGATTAAAAAAGAGGAAGTTAGCCGGAATGCTACGGTCACTGCATCACGTTCAGGCTTCTGAAGAGCTTTAACGTGTCTTCAGCGTTTAGCTTTGAACCTGTTGTGAATTGATCCTGATCTAATGAGGAGGCATCTCATTTCCCCTGATGAGGAATAAAGTGCACAGAAATAAGAGCTGACATTTTATTTGCACACTCGAGTTCACAAACATCTTATTTGCATTTAAATATTGTTTTAAAATATTAATTTTATTATGCATTCATTTTGAAATCTTTTTAAACTGGATTAATTGCATGAACGTCCAGCATCAAATATCTAAATTTAATAAAAACAAATAAATGACCTTGTTTATGGTTTTGCTGGTTACTACAAGCTGGAGGTGTGATGAGGGAGAAACCACCAACACTGTTAAAGGGCTATAACAACAACAACAACAATAATAACAATAATAATAATAATAATAATAATAATAATAATAATAATAATAATAATAATAATAAGTGACATTTTCTGACATTTTAAATTCTTTCTAAGTGAAAAAAATTTTAATACCTCGGCTCAGTTATAGGAGAACAGAAAATTGCCCCCACAGCCGACATTGCCAACAGAATTGGACAAGCAGCAGCAGCCTTTGGATCTCTGACATGGTGTCTATGGCGTAAAACAAATGTCAACATTGCTACCGAAGTACGCATAAACCAATCATTAATACTGTCGGTGCTGTTACATGCACAGAGTCATGGACGCTGCTGCAGGCAGACTTGGAAAAGTTCAAAGATTTTCAAATGCGGTGCCTGCGTCGAGTTCTAGGAATTACAACCGGATAAAATACGCAATGAAACCATTAGAGAGCGGTGCAGCGACCAGCCGACCGTATCTGAGGAAGTCCAAAAGCGCTGATTGCGGTGGTTTGGTCACATGTGCCGCATGAACTGGCACTGTCTTCCGTACCGGCTCCTCTGGAGATCGCGCCCCAATGGCTGAAAAGTACAACGAAAAGCTCCAAAGAAAACGTGGATGAAGCAGATTGAAGAAGACCTGACAAACCGAAGACTCACTCCAGCAGAAACAAAAGAAGTGACCCTCAACAAGCAATGATGGCGGGAAATTTCATACGATGTTCGAAAGCCTGTAGCACCTACAGCCGCGTACTGGCTACGCACTCGACCGCATCCGGACGTGAGCTGGAGGAAATTCAGATCAGATCAGACATTCTCTCTCATTTCTGTAACACTGATGGAAGGAGTCTCCAGTGTCAGTGCTGTGTATCAGTGTGTGTGTGTGTGTGTGTGTGAGATGTGGTGAAGGAGTCTCCAGTGTCAGTGATGAGTGTTTATAGCTGAAGAGAGAGAGAATAAAGAGAGACTGCTGAGGGGACGAGTGTTTATAGCTGAGAGACTACAGGAAGTGACGTCTTCGTGGATGTGTCTCAACATTTAATGTAACTATAAATGGATAAAAAGTATGGCGTGTCATTCTATGGTAAATAAAATAGTTGGTCAGTTGTTGAAGTGTGAGAGAAATAAAAACAGGGGGGTCGTGCTGTTAGAAGAAAATAATGAGCTGTGCACAGGGCTGTCTCACACGACTCTGTTCATTTGCTCTAGGGAGTTAGCGGGTTAATGAGTTAGTGAGTGGGTGAGTTGGTGAGTTAATGGGTAAGTGAGTAGGTAAGTTAGTAAGTTAATGAGTTAGTAAATGGGTGAGTTAATGAGTTAGTGAGTGGGTGAGTTGATGAGTTAGTGAGTGGGTGAGTTAGTGAGAGGGTGAGTTAGTGAGAGGGTGAGTGAGTGAGAGGGTGAGTGAGTGAGTGAGAGGGTGAGTTAGTGAGAGGGTGAGTGAGTGAGAGGGTGAGTTAGTGAGTGGGTGAGTGAGTGAGAGGGTGAGTGAGTGAGAGGGTGAGTGAGTGAGAGGGTGAGTTAGTGAGTGGGTGAGTTAGTGAGAGGGTGAGTGAGTGAGGGGGGGTGAGTGAGTGAGAGGGTGAGTGAGTGGAGGGTGAGTTAGTGAGAGGGGAGTTAGTGAGAGGGTGGGTGAGTGAGTGAGAGGGTGAGTGAGTGAGTGAGAGGGTGAGTGAGTGAGAGGGTGAGTGAGTGAGAGGGTGAGTTAGTGAGAGGGTGAGTTAGTGAGAGGGTGGGTGAGTGAGTGAGAGGGTGAGTGAGTGAGAGGGTGAGTTAGTGAGAGGGTGAGTTAGTGAGAGGGTGAGTTAGTGAGTGGGTGAGTTAGTGAGTGGGTGAGTGAGTGAGTGAGAGGGTGAGTGAGTGAGAGGGTGAGTGAGTGAGAGGGTGAGTGAGTGAGAGGGTGAGTTAGTGAGAGGGTGAGTTAGTGAGTGGGTGAGTTAGTGAGTGGTGAGTGAGTGAGTGAGAGGGTGAGTGAGTGAGAGGGTGAGTGAGTGAGTGGGTGAGTGAGTGAGTGAGTGGGTGAGTTAGTGAGAGGGTGAGTGAGTGAGAGGGTGAGTTAGTGAGAGGGTGAGTTAGTGAGTGGGTGAGTTAGTGAGTGGGTGAGTGAGTGAGTGAGAGGGTGAGTGAGTGAGAGGGTGAGTGAGTGAGAGGGTGAGTTAGTGAGAGGGTGAGTGAGTGAGTGAGAGGGTGAGTGAGTGAGTGAGAGGGTGAGTTAGTGAGTGGGTGAGTTAGTGAGAGGGTGGGTGAGTGAGAGGGTGAGTGAGTGAGTGAGTGGGTGAGTGAGAGGGTGAGTGAGTGAGTGGGTGAGTGAGTGAGTGAGTGGGTGAGTTAGTGAGAGGGTGGGTGAGTGAGTGAGAGGGTGGGTGAGTGAGAGGGTGAGTGAGTGAGTCGCTTCAGTAAAGCTATGGTTCCTTGTTGCTCAGGTGGAAACTTATCACTTTTTTGTAGTGTTTCAGCAGGAAATGTAGATTTTAGTGACCTTTAAAAATAATCTCAGGGATGAAATTGGAGTTGTTAGAGTAGTTTAAAGGTCATTACACTCACCTCTCCTGGTAAAAAACACTGAAGGTACAAAACGCTTCTGTTTAGTCCTCCTTGTTTCTGACGGTGTTCCTACTCTATAATCCACCTGAATTACACGTCATGTCTGATCTGTTTTATAAAATATATTACTGAAGTATTTAGATAAGTAATGATCATAAACTATATTTAGTGTAAAAATATAAAATATCTCTACACACTCAGACACACAGGACAACAAATTATAGTGCTGTTAATGATGAAATTACTGGAGTAATCACAGCAGGGTCAATAGACACAAACAAACAAACAAATAAACAAACAAATAAATAAATAAATATCAGGTAACTCACTTGTTCAGGTGCAGTAAAGTGTTTGCTCTTCCTCTGAGTAACTGTCCAACTTCATCCGAATAACGCCGTCTCTCTCTCTCTCTCTCTCTCTCTCTCTCTCTCTCTCTCTCTCTCTCTCTCTCTCTCTCTCTCTCTCTCAGTACATTGTTCTCCCGGAGGTGTGTGTGTGTGTGTGTGTGTGTGTGTGTGTGTGTGTGTGTGTGTGATTAATGCTCCTGCATGTAGATGTCTCCGTGTTCACACTCCGAGCTCCTGATCTGACTCTCCTGCAGCTCTGTACAGCTCTGAGGGGGAATCAGCAGCAGCACCACAGGAGGAGGAGGAGGAGGAGGAGGAGGAGGAGGAGGGACACAGACTGTTGCCAGATTGGTTTAAAACACACCACACACACTAACAATAATTCTAGACAAACGTATTTAAACATTAAGTTATACCTCTCATCAACGCCGATTGTAACATCCTGCTAGCTAACTGACCAAACAGCTGGTCATGTAGAACTGTGAGGTCTGGCCTGATGTGGCTTGGTGTGTGTGTGTGTGTGTGTGGTTTCAGAATCACTTATTTACATTTCTGGCATTTAGCAGACACCCATTTTCATCTCATTTTTTATACAACTGAGCATTTTTGGGGTTAAGGGTCTTGCTCAGGGGCCCAGTAGTTGCAGCTTGGTGGACCTGGGATTCGAACACACAACCTTCCGATCAGTAGTCCAATGCCTTAACCACTAAGCTACCACATCCCCACATTTATGGTGTGTTTAATCACAGCTCTATCGTTAGAGGATATTCAGTGTATAATCTAACACACGCAGCATCACACACACTGTTATACGAATCACTACACACTTTACTGTAGACATCTCACACACCTGAAAACGTTAGACACTGCTCACACACAGTGCATTGTGGGTAAAACACAAACACACCTGAGAGAATGGGCAGGTCTAAATGATGAAACTGGAGGAATCCAAACCAACCTGTAGATCACAGGATCTACATTCAACTGCACTTAAACTCGCTTACAAAAAAAACCAAAACACTTCTGCTCGAAAACGTGTAAAAAATAAAGGAGTGGAAGTGGATCAGAACCGATCCGTATCTTCTCTTCTGTTAGATTTGCCTTAAAGATCAGAAGAATGTGAAATAAAAAGGAGAAAATTTCAGGGTTCAGGGAAACACACGAGGGATCTTCATGTCCTTTTAGAAACTGAAAGAAATCCAAATGATTAATGAGTTGATGTAAAAAAGCAGCAGGTATTTTTACAATCATGTTAATGTCAATCTTTTCAGAGATTTTTAGACTTTAAGAGAATGAGAATGAGTTTTAACATAAAAACCTCAAGACTTTTGGACTTTAACGCCACAGTAACACATCTCTACAACACAATAATGAATATACAAATACACCACAACGGAACTGAATCAAACCTTTACCTTTTAAATTGAAATTAAGACTGAAAACCTCGAGGTTTTGTTTTTTAAAATGTCTTGGTGTTAAGAACGAACACAGAACTGGTGCAGTGTATAAAACAGTGATGATGTTTGTGTGTGTTTGTTTATTTTGTGTCATTGTGTTTGAAATAAAGCAAAGTGTTAATTCTTTATTAATTCTTTATTATTTGGACGGCTGAGCTGAGAGCAGGAGGTCAGTTTGGTCTATTTATTTATTTATTTATTCACGCACTCTTTCACAGCTGCTCAGGAATTTGCATGTTGATGTGGATTTTCTTCGATCTGCTCTCCATCTTGTTTTTTCCCTCCTCGGGATAAAATTATTTTCTCGGTGTATATATATCTCTCATCAGCAGATGAATTTGTTTTCCTGCTCGATCTAGCGTGTCTGATTGAACTCATGAGGCGTCGCCGCTCGTCGCATCAATAATTCATGCTCATGTGCTTTCACCGAGGAGCGACGGCAGAAGAGCGAGGCCGTGTTCCTGCGCTCGGCTCCGCGCCCCACGTCACACCCACTTCTGATATGGATTTATTTACAGACAGACCGTGATGGATAACGGGACGAGAACGCTGAAACGGCGGTTTATTGATCACAAATTCTCTAAACTGATTTTAACATCTGGAGAGTCCATAAATTAAACAAAGTCTTCTAACAAGAACGGCAGCCATTTTAATATCAAACGAACAAAATACTGAATCACAGATGATAGAGATCGGACTGCGTTCAGCTTTTTATGGGATTAGGGAGCGTGGGTTTTACCCAGAATGCACTGCACCGGAGCGTTAGTGGGTTTAGTCATGTATTTTTACTAATGTGTGTGTAGACAACAAGGGAGGAACCTGTGAGGAGCCTGTGTATGTGTCTGTGTTTCTCATGTCTCTACATCTGTGTGTGTGTGTGTGTGTGTTGATTGATGAGTACTAAAGGTTAAAGGTACGAGGTCGAGGCTCTCTCAGTGACATAAACACCGCTGTAGAAGCTAATAAAGGAAATGGAGGAGGTGATGGTGTGTGTTGAAGCTCCATGCTTTTACTCGACGTATTTCACTTTTCAATTACAGCACGAGAGAAAACAAACTCGCTGAGCTCGCAGCTTCTCCTGCTGAAGGGAACGAGGTGGAAACACACACACACACACACACACACACACACACACACCATTTTCTGCTAGAGAAAATCACTTTGGTGAACAATGTCTGTGTATTTATTTATTTATTTATTCCTGCTGCAGCTACACTTCCTATAAAACATTCACTTGACGCTCTCCATGTCCTCGCTGCTCTCTACATCATCAGCAGAAAAACAGTAAAAATTTCAGGGCCTGAAAAATTCAAACTGAAGCTTTAAGTCAATAATTAAAGAGTGACACTCGCCAGATACAGTGTGCGAGGATTTTCTGCGGTATTTGTTTGGTTTATTACAGAGCAGTGTACACTGAGTATGTTAGCTACAGTCACACAGCTAGCCATGCTAACTAGCTACCTATGCTAGTGCTTATTAGCTGTTAAACAAACAAGAGGCTGAGAAATTGTGTTGTGATGAGATTTTAGGTTTATTTGTTGTGTTAGTGTGTGTGTACATGGTGCTGTGGGAGAGTGTGTGTTGTGCTAATGTGTTGGTGTGTGTGTACATGGTGCTGTGGGAGAGTGTGTGTTGTGCTAATGTGTTGGTGTGTGTGTGTGTGCGCATGCTGCCGAGTGTGTTGTCACTGTCACAGTGAGATGTTTTTGAAGAGCCTCCCGTGGCTGAGGACACTGGACATTAAAGCTGACCCTGATGTGACTCGACTCACGGCTCCATTACGACTCGTCTCAGCCTCATCACCGTCTGGAGGATCAGAAGATCCAGAAGAACACACTTTCACACTCACACTCACTGAATCAGGATGTAAAGAGGAACTGACACTGGAGACATCACACACACTGATACATACACACGCACACACACTGACACATAGCACTGATACTGGAGACTCCTTCCACATTACACACATACACACATATATACACACACACACACACACACACACACACCACCCTTCAGAAGAATTGTTCTGATGGAGACATGGAGAAGCTCCAACAGCCTTCAGCGCTGCAGCCTGCTCATCACATCACACTGATAAAGAGTCTATTCTCATCCTCTTCATCATCATCATCATCCTCACACACTCCAGCACTGCTCTGTTCATACCATGTTTGGGTGCAGAGAGCAAGTGAGAGAGAGACAGAGAGAGAGAGACAGAGAGAGAGAGACAGAGAGAGAGAGAGAGAGAGAAACAGAGAGAGAGAGAGAGAGACAGAGAGAGAGACAGAGAGAGAGAGGGGGGGAATCTGGGGGAGAAAGAGAGAGAGAGAGAAAAAGAGAGAGGGGGGGGAGAGAGAGAGAGAGAGGAGAGAGAGAGAGAATAACAGAGTAAAGACAGATTAGGGTAAAATAATAAAACAGGAAAAAGGGAAGGTCAGAAATATGAGATGAACAGATGCAGAGAAGAACAAGAAAAAGTGTGAGAGAACAAGAAAAGAGAAAGAAGAATAACACTTTACAAAGGGGAAAAATAGAGAAAGAAAGAAAGAAAGAAAGAAAGTGAGTGAAGGATAGAGAGAATGAGTGAAAGAAATTAAGGAAGAGAAATAAAGTGAAAAAAGCAAAGGAGGGAAAAGGAAAATGAAAGAAGAGAAGAAAGAAAGAAAAAGTCAGTTTATTCCTCCTTTATTTCCTTCTGTCTATCTCTAAGGTGCACTTCTCTCTCTCTTTAACTCTTATTTCATCTCTTTCTCTTTTTATCATTCTCATGTTACGTGAGAAAGAGTGATGAAAGATCAGTAACAGTCTCTCGTTTTATTGGCTCTCTCACTGACCAATCAGACGAGTCGAGTGTCATGAGGCTCTGAAGCTGCTCGAGCTGTTCCACTGATTTATATTCAATACAGTCATTAAAGTGATTTATTACTGCATCCTCAATTCCCTCAGAGACTCACACACACACACACACACACACACACACACACACTATTCCATTACACATCAAACGTTGAGCCCTTGTCCGTCCCCGGGGTCGCACCCGTTAAACACGCACCCGTTATACACGCACCCGCTAAACACGCACCCGTTATACACGCACCCGCTAAACACGCACCCGTTATACACGCACCCGCTATACACGCACCCGCTAAACACGCACCCACTAAACACCCACCCGTTATACATGTACCCGCTATACACGCACCCGTTATACATGTACCCGCTATACATGTACCCGCTAAACACGCACCCGCTATACACGCACCCGCTAAACACGCACCCACTAAACACCCACCCGTTATACATGTACCCGCTATACACGCACCCGTTATACATGTACCCGCTATACATGTACCCGCTAAACACGCACTCGCTAAACACGCGCCCGCTAAACACGCACCCGTTATACACGCACCCGTTATACACACACCCACTAAACACTCACCCGTTATACGCACACCTGCTAAACACACACCCGATATACACACGCCTGTTATACACACACCCACTAAACACGCACCAGTTATACACATACTCTATAGACTACAGTGAGGGTTTGTTGTGCTTCACTTTGTAAAATGTTAATGTTTATAAATAAAACAGTCCATTAAAACAATCGAGTGTTAGTCCTGGTGTGTGCGTGTGTGTGGCAGAGGGAGACGTCACAGTCCGAGTTATTATCAGTTTCCTCACACGCCGTCTCTCCACCGCGCCGCATCACGCCGCCGCAACCCTCATGTTTAATGCCGAGCACATCGAGTGACTCCGGGGAGAGAAGGAGCAGAGCCGAGGAGGAGTGTAAATGCCACCTGACCAGACACTGACGTCCAATTACCATCAGTGTACACACACACACACCCCGTTTACCCCAACACCCACACACAGACACACTCACACTCACACCTTTTACCCCGATACACACACACAGACACACAGTGAGATGTTTTTGGAGAATGAGGGAGACAAGGGTTATATAAAACTCTGGAGGTGAAATCAGAGCCACTTAAAGATTAAGAGTATGAAGTGAGCACTCTGCTGTGGAGGAGGAGGAGGAACGTGTGGCATGTGGAGAGATAAGAGGAGTGTCTAGAGCGATAAATCCTAGAGAGACGAGGACATGGAGCAAAGATGAGTTCCTGTGAACCTTCATCGGAAAATGAGTAGAGAGGAACACAGAGTCTGAGGAGGAGAAAAAACCCCACGACAAATATGTTTATGATCAGAAACATCATGACTGGACAGAGGGGTGCCAATACTTTATACAGCACAGTGACTGGACAGCGATTGGACACACATAGAGGGGTGCCAAAATCTTCAAAATCACTGAGGCATGTGTCACAGGACTACAGACTGCACCTGCAATTACTTCCAGCGTCTTTTATAATTAATCTCAGCGTCCGTCAGTCACCTGTACAGGTAGAGCGGGGAACAGACCCGGGCTTCAGGACAGAATATTAATGATAACTGAAAAAAAGATGAGAATATGGTGAGGAGGTGAAGTGACCACACGCATATCAGTGTGAACGACAGGAAGTGTGTTACTTGACAACACACACACACACCACTTCCTTTTCTCATCAATTATATTCCTGCTAACTGGATAAACCGCTAACTAACACACTTACATAAACAGCTAGTATGCTAGCAGTGTTACATAGAAAAGGCTAAGGAATAGAAGCATAGCATAGATAAATAAATGCTAAATGCTAGTAGTACTGCATGGATGTCTGGTTTTTTTGCCTTTAACTTGTCTGATTAAAGAAATATTTTAGAAAACAGTTAGCATGATTCCACTACTAGCTCATTTGTGTACTGATATCAAAGTTGAATAAATGCTACAAAAATACGGCCTGAATGCTAACAGTTAGCAACATTACACCAACGGGAACACTGACAATTAAAAAGGCACTTCAGCCAAAAACACCATCCAGTAATCTGAAGTGGATCCTAAAAGACATGAGTGACAGCAGTGTTGTGTTCCTGCTAGCGTCCACTGAAAAGAAAACTGGGAATAAAATGATATTTCTGTAAAAAAATGCTGAGTGTCGTCATGACGGAATGGGATCAGTTCACAGGATTAACATTTGACTTCACATTCTGCAGGAGGAGAGAAGAAGCAGTGAGGTCTCTCGTCAGTTAGCATGCTGAGAATTAGCTCACAGCTCATGGCATGGCTCTCAGCCTGTCTTTCTTTAATCGCTGAGCAATTTGGAGATCGTTTGGCCGTCATCGACATCAAGAGGCCGTTTTTTTCCTCGTTCTTCTGCAATGCAGACGAACATCTTCCCCTCTGTCTCGCTAATGAGGTGTCAGGGGATGATTACTCCTCGCCGGCGTGTGTTCTCTAGCGCTGGACATGTGTCAGGAAAGTGAATGAGGCAGCCGGCGGCCATTTTGGCCACTGGGGGGAATTTGTTTAATGAGTGTGTTGACACAACGGAGAAGAACTTTCACCTCCGTCCTGCTGCTGGTAAAACAAGGGGGGAAAAAACACGGCTGGTTCTGCAACACTGCGCTAACAAAGCGCGTGATAGTGACGTGTTAGGTGTTAGGTTTTCATTTTAAATAGAAATCAGTGGAGTTGGTTCATTCTGACATTTTATATTAAAGAGTCTGAACTAAAAATCCTGTCAAGAATCTAGTCAGGTTAGCTCATGTTAGCTAGTTGTCTAGAGCGAGTACGCCAGATTAAATAACTCCGCCCCATAACCCTGAGACAGGAAATAACCTGCTGAGATTCACCTCATGGTCACATGACCCCAGTGCTACCCTGAGAGAGCGAGCGAGCGAGAGAGAGAAAAAGACACAGAGAGAGATTGAGAGAGACACAGAGAGGGGGGGAGACAGAGAGAGAGAGAAAGAGAGGGAAAGAGAGGGAAAGAGAAAGAGAGAGAGAGAGAGAGAGAGAGAGAGTTATGTGATTCATCAGTAAATCTATAAAAATGAAAGGCCTGTTGGTGAAGGAGATGCTCCTGTGACCTGACTGGAGAACAGAAGAGGAGCGTGAGGGAGATGATGATCAGCTTCCTGCTGCATTTTTCCTCTTAACACATGTGAATAAAGCGTTCCTGATAAAAGTCTCCTGAGGAAAAAGAGTGTAAAGATGCAGAGAGTCAGGAGGTGAGGAGAGAGCTGAGGAGCACCTTCATCACACAACTGGAATTATTTCATTCATTCATTGTGTACCGCTTATCCGAACTACACTCGGGTCACGGGGAGCCTGTGCCTATCTCAGGCGTCATTGGGCATCAAGGCAGGATACACCCTGGATGGAGTGCCAACCCATCACAGGGCACACACACACTCTCATTCACTCACACAATCACACACTACGGACAATTTAGAGATGCCAATCAACCTACAATGCATGTTTTTGGACCGGGGGAGGAAACCAGAGGAAACCCACGAGGCACGGGGAGAATATGCAAACTCCACACACACACACGGCAGAGGCGGGAATCGAACCCCCAACCCTGGATGTGTGAGGCAAACGTGCTAAACACCAAGCCACCGTATCCCCGGAATTATTTCAGTGTTTCCCTTTAATCTCAACACACACACACACACACACACACAAACACACGCTACAGCAGAATGGGGCATAGTTTCGCTCTGCTGATAATTTCACTCTTTAAACTCCTGACCTTTTTTTTATCACACACACACAATCTGTAAAACTGAAGGAAACACACTTTAATGATCACTGTGTGTGTGAGTGTGTGTTACAGTGAGTTTCTCACCCTGAAGGTGATTATTTTCCTGTAACAGCACGTCCCCATGTGTTTTATAATGAATTATTTATGAATGACCGACCTTCTGACCAATCAGACTCCAGGATCCTACAGCAGCATGATGTTTCTAACCTGGACGCTAATACAGCTCACGACGTGTTAGCTATCAAACACGCCTCGGCTCGTTAGTGGAAGCGGGAATGTTGTGACAGCAGACAGGAGATGAGCTCTGACCAGGAGAATCACCACATTTCACCTTCATATCAAAGCTGAACCTCTGCTCATCTCCACTTCTCTTGTTACAGCTGCTCCATTAAACAGGAGGAACACCGCCTCACCTTTACACCTCGCCTCACTCCCATGCTCTGCCTCACCCTCACGCACCGCCTCACCACATCACTCTCCGCTTCACCCTCCGCCTCACCCTCACCCTCCGCCTCACCCTCACACTCCGCCTCACCCTCACACTCCGCCTCACCCTCACGCACCGCCTCACCACATCACTCTCCGCTTCACCCTCACTTTCACCCTCCGCCTCACCCTCACACTCCGCCTCACCCTCACGCACCGCCTCACCACATCACTCTCCGCTTCACCCTCACTTTCACCCTCCGCCTCACCCTCACACTCCGCCTCACCCTCACGCACCGCCTCACCACATCACTCTCCGCTTCACCCTCCGCCTCGCCCTCACACTCCGCCTCACCCTCACGCACCGCCTAACCACATCACTCTCCGCTTCACCCTCCGCCTCGCCCTCACCCTCCGCCTCGCCCTCACACTCCGCCTCGCCCTCACACTCCGCCTCAGTCAAAAAACAAGCTGTGTTTCAATGATTGTCTCAGATTTCTGTGTCTGTTTAGTGAAGTGGAGCTAAAAATCTTGCATCCACACATTAGGACATAAACGTGATGACCATGAAAATGACGGTGAGAGAAGCTTCAGCGAGCCACTTCACCGTCCCCCTCAGCTCACTGCCCCCTATACAGTCACAGCTAATAAAAACTCGAGCACCTCTGTGTGTGACGGAGATCAGCGCGAGTGAAACAGCTGTTTACTGAAACTACACGAGGAAGACTGTTCCGGAAATGTCAATGAAAATGGTGCAGGGGTTAGTGAAGGTTTTAATGTTGAGAGTTTGCACATGAGGCTCATAAAAGCTTATTGTAAGAGTATTTTATTAGCCCTAAACCTCCCTTAAAGGTCCAGTCCAGTCCAGCAGGCAGCTCTCTATCAGATCTAAAACATCTGCCCTCTTCCTCATACTCTAACATTTAAACACTAACCTTTAGACCTCAGCACTACACTCTCATAATCCTAGCCTTAACCTTTAATCCCTCAACCCTCCGGCTTTAGTCCTAACTGTTAAAGCTCACACTTATACCCTAACCCTACAGTGCTGGACCCTAGTCTTAAACACATAATTCTTCTCCTAAACCCTATCCTCAAGCCCCAGCCCTAAATCTTAACTTAGACCTCTAACACCACACTCTAACCCCTTACCTCTGATCCTGATAACTCGACTAATCCCTAGCCCTTATCCCTAAACCCTACCCCAGTCTAATGAAGGAGAGGACCATGAAATGGATGAACAGTTTGTTAATAGATTGTTGATAATTAAACATTAATAATCCACGTCCTTCTCGAGTTATAAAACTTTATTAAATACAATTTCACGTGTAAAAATAGCTGAAGGATTCAGACAGGTCAGATATGAAGCTTCTCTGCAGGTTCTACAGTGTTACTGAGATGCATCTTATTAATCACCACCTTACAGGTCAGAGTTTCCCCACGAGCCCCTCTGCGGCCGTGCGTCCACTAAATATGACATCGTTGACAGAGACGCCGTCAAACGAAGCTCCAGTCAGCGTGAGAGGAAGAGCGTGATCGCTGATGTACTGCCTCATCGCCTCTGAAAGGACAAAACGCATCATCATCCTCCTCATCATTATTATAATGTGTGTGTGGAGGTGGCGTGTGCAGAGGGATGATGGGAGTGACGTGTCTGTAACGTGTGTGTTGATGATGGTTGCAGTGATGATGGATGAGTTTAGTAAAATAACACCGTAAATCATCTCACCCAGTCGCTTCCAATGTCCCAGGTGATACTGCGGAATACAGTTCTGAAAAGACACACACACACACACACACACACACACACACACATAATTGAACAATAAACTGAACGTAAAAACCTGAAAGCCTGAGAAAAGCGAATTCTCTCAGCAAGGAGACGAGACTGAATCAGTCAACAATAACACAGTGACTCATGTTCCACTTTAAATCCTCACCAAGAACACACACACACACACACACCTTCTCTGTGTTTCCAGCTCTGTGTGTGTGTGTGTGTGTGTGTGTGTGTGTGTGTGTGTGTATCTTCACTACTCAACACTCATACAGTTCAGTGCTACAGGATTTACGTCCTGTCACTTACATTATAGCAGCTATAAATAAAATAAACAGTTCCCTCACACGCCTCTCTTTATTCTCTCACTTTTTGTAGATGAAAAATGGGAGCTCATAAACTCCTCTGTCCTGAAGATAAAGTTAGAGCTTTACCTCTGACACTGGAAACTCCTTCTATAGACGTTACACTTCACCATGTCGATGATGACACGCTTTATCAAAGCACACGTTTATTATCAGTGGAGTGTGTGCTGTACACGTCCCTGTGAGTGAGCTGTTGCTATGGAAACGATAAGGTATCAGAGCGAGTACATTAATATAAACCTGCGCTGCTGTCAGAGCTGCTGTTAGAGAGAATTAATCAACACCTGATCCACCAATCAGAGCGCAGAACTCAAGCCTCTGAGTATAAAGCGTGTGTGTTTTATATCACAGCGCTGTGGAGTTTATATACACTGATTAATACAAACTGGCAATAAACTCAATAAATCAATCATAATATATGACTTCACACACACACACACACACACACACACACACACACACACACACACACACTCAACCCATGTAATTTTCTCCTGTCAGTTTCTGAATGCCTCCACACTGAAGACCCGGGTGTTGAAGCTGTGTGTGAAATCCAGGTTGTAGTGAATGGATGTAACACACACTGAGGTTCAACACGAGAGATAAAACGGAGAGAAGGAGACACACACCACTACAACGAGGAGAGACACAAGACACAGACGAGGACAAGAGATAAAACAGTAATAAGGAGACAATATTTATGAGGAACACTTAATAAACAGTAATTATGGGGCCCGGACGTTAATTTTCTCACCAGGGTGACGCGATGAGATTAAATCAGACGATAAGGCGGTGACTCATCGTCCAATTAAAAGTGTCCATGGAGAGCAGCTCTCTGAAACGTGATTGATAAACACACACAGAGCTGCAGTCTTCCATCAAAAAGAGGGACGAGCGTTACCATCAGAGAACTTAAAGGTGCAGTCTGCTATTTTTCTAGAACTATTACAACACTGCCTCATGACGCAGTACAACCGACTGCTCTGTTCAGCTCCGCCCACTTTCCATAAAAGGCAGAAATGGTTCGAACAAAAGGGCGCAGGTTCGGCTGCAGGTAAAGGGACGGGGCTCAAAACATTGCATACTGCTGCTTTAAAGCTGTGTGTCACCAGGGGAATAAAGTCTTTCGGTTGCTCCCTGCCTGGGGTCGCCACAGCGGATCGTTCAGTCCGCATGTTTCGGTCCGGCAAGGAGAGCGCGGGATCCTGCCGCTGGAACCCGCCGCTGGACCCCCAGGAGACTTTTGGAATAAAGTCTTAGCGTATATATTATAAAAAAAGACTGTAACAGAAATGAGGTCAAAGGTCATGCTAGCACATGTGCAAATGGTCTCCAGTCATCTGCTGAGCCGTGTGCGATGGGACTGAGGGGAATACTGAGTAGCAGAGAAGGCTGTGAATGTGCAAACACTCAGAGACAATGACACCTAGTGGCAGGAACAGGAACTACAACCCTAAATCTCACATCCATGCATGGACATATTCAGGTGAGACCGTGCGTGTGTGTGTGTGAGAGAGAGACTGTGCGTGTGTGTGAGACAGTGTGTGTGAGTGAGACAGTATGTGTGTCTAAGACAGTGTGTGTGTGAAAGTGGGTGAGCGCCGTAGTGTGTGAGAGACAGTGTATGTGTGTGAAACAATGTATGTATGTGTGTGTGTGTGTGTGTGTGTGTTTGTGAGACAGTGTGTGTGTTTGTGAGAGAGACAGTGTGTGTGTGTGAGACAGTCTGTATGTGTGAGTGTGTGTGTGAGAGAGACAGTGTGTGTGTGTGTGTGTGTGTGTGACAGTGTGTGTGTGAGACAGTGTGTGTGTGTGTGTGTTTTGTGTGTGTGTGTAAAAAAGACAGTGTGTGTGTGAGACAGTGTATGTGTGTGTGTGTGAGAGAGAGACAGTGTGTGAGGTGACACTCACCTTCAGCACAGCAGCTTTACTCCACACAGGTGATGATGTAATGTTCAGGTGCGACCTCACGGCCTGGAGCGCTCTATCCAACAGCACCTGATCCTTCACCTCATCTGGAGGACCTAATGTCTCCTCAAACCAAGCACCTCCCATCATCACCTCAAAATACACACACACACACACACACACACACATTAACTTCATA
>JAUCMX010000020.1:20474736-20512236 GCA_033459395.1 Hemibagrus guttatus
CTGAGGCAGGTAGAGCAGAAATCACATGGTCAGCGTTTAAGGTTTGCTCCGTCCTGCAGTTTAATCTGTTTAATGAATGATGAGAAATAAACTTATACACAGCAGCATTTTATCTAAACATGACTGCAGTTGGTTATTAACCTCACTCCCGGTTGCCATGGTTACCCCCAGCGTGGATTAATTAAGCAGTGATTTGAACTAGTTAAACTCTTACTTGCTGCTAAAGCGCTAATCAGACTCCCGGGATGTCAGCGTGTTGGTCTCACCTCCCAGCCGCCCGCAGTGTAGGTCAGCGTCCTGATGGGGGCGCTGTGATGGAGCTCTACACGCTCATGCCCCCTGAGCACCTCCTGCAGGGCATCAGGGAGGGTCTGCATCCCGTCTGTCAGAGACCACTGACTCCACGACTCCGCCTTCGCCCGCCGTGCCAGCGCTGATGTGCCGCCTGCACCCACCTTCTCTAAAACACGCATACACGGACATGACATCACAACCTCATTCAGGGAGTTTTCCTCTGTGTGTGTGTGTGTGTGTGTGTGTGTTTTAATCAATAAAATAAAAACACTGAATGTAAATTAGAGCCAAAGCAGTATTCCATTAATATCAAATCACTGACTGAAAATTCAATTCATATTCCATAAAAATTCAATTCATATTTCCTTCTTTACTTATAATCCCTACTTCTACTTCCCTCTTTCCTTCATCCATCTATTCTTCCTTGTATCATTCTGTCCATCTTTACTTCTTCATATTTCTGATGAGACTCTAGTTATCAGCTCTTCACTGAAGTTATGACTAAATGATGTAATCGTAATGAACATCACCTCCTCCTGAGAGCAGCAGGCCCAGCAGGACCGAGCCCCGGTCCTGTTCAGCTCTGTGCAGCGGCGGGAAACACGAGCGCACGCTCAGCTTCCTGCTGTCCCCCGCAAACACGCCGCGACACAGACAGTCCATCGCTATATCTGCTAACTACACACACTCACACACACATACATACATACATACACATACACATACATGTGCAGGCGTGCACACACACACACACACACAATGTGTCAGATTGCAGCAAAGCCTTCTGGGTAGTGTTAAGCTCCCTTCAGGGCTGAAATCTATGGATTGGAACTTAAGTTTACTTTTTTTTTTAAAGTCACTCTTAAAACAGACTCTCGTGACTTTTTAACTCTTATTTGGAGGCGTGGCTACATATGAGCTCTGTCTGTGATGTCACTAAATTAGTAATTACATATTTGGACCAATCGTCCGGCAGATCTGAGTGTGTTTTAAACCAAACTGGAACACGAGTCATCAATAACTCACCTCAGAGCCGAATCTCCTGGACATAAACGATGTGAACAGACTCATCCTCCTCCTTTCCCCTTCCTCACCAGGACCTCCTTCATCACACTGAGGATGATGGGACTGGAAAATGGAGGCACAGTTTTCACCACTCCACTGAAGAGAATGGGGGGGGGGGGCAGAGAGAGAGAAAGAAAGAGAGAGAGGGAGGGAGGGAGGAAGGGGGAGAGGGAGGGAGAGAGGAAGGGAGGGAGGGAGAGAGGGAGGGAGGGAGGGAGGGAGGGAGGGAGGAAGGGAGGGGGGGAGAGAGGAAGGGAGGGAGGGGGGGGAGAGAGGAAGGGAGGGAGGGGGGGAGAGAGAGGAAGGGAGGGAGGGGGGAGAGAGAGGAAGGGAGGGAGGGAGGGGGAGGGAGAGGGGGGGAGGGAGAGGGAGGGAGGGAGGGAGGGGGAGGGAGGGAGAGGGAGGGAGGGAGGGAGGGGGAGGGAGGGAGGGAGGGGGAGGGAGAGGGAGGGAGGGAGGGAGGGGGGGAGAGGGAGGGAGGGAGGGGGGGGGAGAGAGAGGGAGGTTTGGAGGGGGGAGAGGGGAGGGAGGGAGGGGGAGAGAGAGGGAGGTTTGGGAGGGGGGGGGAGAGGGAGGGAGGGAGGGGGAGAGAGAGGGAGGGAGGGAGGGGGAGAGAGAGGGAGGGAGAGAGGGAGGGAGAGAGGGAGGGAGGGAGGGAGGATGAGAGAGGGAGGGAGGGAGGGAGGGAGAGAGAGAGGGAGGGAGGGGGAGAGAGAGGGAGGGAGAGAGGAGGAGAGAGGGAGGAGGGAGGGAGGGAGAGAGGGAGGGAGGGAGGGAGAGAGAGAGAGAGAGATCATTACTCCTCTTTATCATGATGTACTGCAGAGTGGTGTGTGTGTGTAAGAAGGTGTGTAATGAAGTGGAACCTGAGGCTGGAGGGCAGTTTGTGTATCTCTCCATTCATATAAAGGAACCGGTTCTTGGAGGCCATGTGATCATGAGGAAACCGGGAGGATCTCCCGCTCCAGACCCAAATCAGACAGCTGTAGGAGACAGAGGAAGCAGTGAGTGAGTAGATGCTGGAACTCGTGTCTGAAGCCGACTGTGTTTCGGTTTAAACTCCGCCCCTTCCTCGGATTAGAAGTTGCTTTCGGCTGCTCCCTGTTCGGGGTCGCCACAGCGGACCAACTGGTCCGCACAACAACTTGGCAGATGTTTTACACCGGATGCCCTTCCTGACGCAACCCTCCCATTTTTCCGGGCTTGGGACCGGCACTGCATCCAGTGGCTGAGGCATTGGCTGGGAATCGAACCCGTGCCTGCCACATGATAGGCGAGAAACCTACCACTGAGCCACCAATGCCCCCTTCCTCGGATTAAATGCTTTAAATTACATTCTACAGGTGAGTTTTAGGAAGTGTGTCATTTTAAACATTCAGCTGAGTGATATCTCCACCAGCACTTCTCCTCATGACACGTGCTGCTTCTGACAAACTGGAGCTTAGAACCAAACCACACCACCATAACACATCAGAGCCAGAGCATTAATTCCAAATAAAGCTGTGATGTGCAGCTGCACTACGGTCAGAGCTGCTGTTATAGAGAATTAATCAACACCTGATGACCAGTCAGAGTCCAGAACGCACACAGAACTATAATACTACCATGTTTAGTGTGTTTCTGCCCACTGCTCCGGCCGGCCGGACTCCTCTGGGGCCGTGCTCAAATACAGCTCCATCCTCCCTACGAGTAGTGTTTATCCAGCCTCCAAACCTCCCTGTTGCCTCCAACAGCACCACCTGCAGAAGCAGAGTCATCATCATCATCATCATCATCATCATAATAATAATAATAATAATAATAATAATAATAATAATAATTACTTTAGAGACATGAGTGCTCTTGCTCAGGTAATAGCAGGCTGAGAGGCCGCCGATCCCCCCACCGAGTACAGCCACACACTTCTGCATTCACACACACTAACACACACACACACACACACACACACACACGGTTATAACTCCAACACAACTCCAGGGCAGAAGATAAACAATCAGAAGGCTTTAGAGATGATGGTTATGTAGAGTCCTGGACTAAATACTGCCTTCATTTCCGGTTCTGAGCACCGCATGAACTCCAGAACCGTTTACAGTTATGAGCATTTTCATTTATGGGAATAAAAACTCATCATACCTACCTGTGATGGTTTTCATAAATCAGAGAGAAAAAGCCTGAAAAATCTGCACCTGAGAGACGGAGAGAGCATTCACACGTGAGCGTGCGTGTGTTTGTGTAAAAGTTTCTCTGTTGGAGGCTAATAAAGGCTGAAGTGTGTGTGTGTGTGTGTGTGTGTGTGTGTGTGTGTGTGTGTGTGTGTGTGTGTGTGTGTGTTTTTCAGGGTGGAGTGTGTGTGATAAAGAAGCAGCTTTGTCTTTATCGGCTTCAACATGCTGACTAACAAAAGGACGAGAGCTCCATAAAGAAACTGCCCCAGCTTCACGTGTGTAACGTCTTTCTCACACGTCACACGTGGCGGTTACGTCACTGTTAACACACTCAAGCTGATTATTTTCCTCTAACTGCACAAACCCCGAGTGTTTTAATGTCTGACTGATACACAGCGCTGACACTGGAGACTCCTTACATACGTCATACACACATCTCTCTCTCTCTCTCTCTCTCTCTCTCTCTCTCTCTCTCTCTCACACACACACACACACACACCTCACAAACAGAAAATGTGCACGTGCTGTTACTATAGAAACGAGCGCTTTAACATAAAGCTGCATTTGTACAGAATGAATCAACACTTTCTGATCAAATCACTACCCAGAGCTCAGCAGCTGCTGTGTGTGTGTGTGTGTGTGTGTGTGTGTGTGTAAGTGATTTGAAAGTAATCAGCTGAAAGTAGTGTGTTCTTGTGGATGTCAGATGAAGCGTTTATGAAGCTCGGTGAAAAAAAGCGTCAGACATTTTACCACTTTAACCACGTTACATAAATGTTTTTTTTTTGTTTGTTTGTTTTTAAAGATTTTACTTAATTACAACAATTTAATAATCGCCTTTTTCCCCGCAGTTAAATATGAAAATAAAGAGCACTCGTACTTGCTCTGAAACGGGGCGCTGCAGCGTAGCGTTGTGTTTCAAACGCATCACACATCACTCCTCAAGTGCACTATGTAGGGTGCATGACGCGTTACTTTAAACACTACACAGTGCGCAGGTGTAGGAAGAAAAGAGTGATTTGTGATTCGATCTAACAACGGTGCTTTTTCTCTCAGGTGTATTTGAGCGGTGAATGCGCCTCGGCGCCCCCTGCCGGCGTGGAGAACACACGCCACACGTTTCAAGTTAAATTTGAACTGTTTAACAAAATAAAACCTTTATTCCGTAAACGTGGCGTTTTTATTTGCCATTAAAGTTTCTGTGTCCTTCCAGTGAGACCAGGCCGGTCTGATCGTTCTCCTATTGATCTGTTTCAGCCTGCAGATTCTCTCTCTCTCTCTCTCTCTCTCTCTCTCTCTCTCTCTCAACAATATTCTGTGTAAACTTTAGACTGTTGTGTGTGAAAATCCCAGCAGGACATCAGCAGTTTGTGAAATACTGAAACCATGCCACAGTTAAAGTCACAGAGATCAGACTTTTTCTTCTGAGGTTTGATGTGAACATTAACTGAAGCTCTTGACCTGTATCTGCATGACATTGCGGTCTGCTGCTGCCACCTGATTGGCTGATTAGGTGGTGTACTGTACGGATGGCAGGTGTTCCTAATAAAGTGGACAGTGAGTGTACTAGAGCTTGATATTAATGAATTCCAGCATCTGAGTGAAACTGAATTGTAAATGAAGTGACAGTATCTTCTGATCGGATCTTCAGGTGTTTGTTTATTCACTCTGTATGTGTTTATATTTTTAAATAAAGGAGCAAACATTAAATCCACTTTGATTTATTTCATAAAAACAAGAAGAACAGAGGAAAAGAGACAGTACATTAATCAGACTAATAAAGACCTAATGATTAACAAAAGACACTGACCACTGCACTCCTGGAGGTAACATAACTGACCAAATAATAAAGAAAGTAGATTAAAGGGATGAGTCTGGAGGATATACAGAGTGGACCAGACTTATTAAAGGAGAGAACTGATGATACACCGAACTATAGTGAGTTAAGAGCAGAAAAAAAGTGACTGGACGTTACAGATAATGGTCCAGTTTCAGCTTCCAGTTGGCCTTTGCTCAACTATGGACACGGGCAAACGAAGCGCACCTTATAGTCCAAACACTGGGATCCTTTCTGCTCAGCGTTCACACACGCAAACCCAACCACTGTGTCATAGCTGAGAGAGAGAGAGAAAGAGACAGAGAGAGTCTTCATTAGAATTGTAATCTTTCAGCTCATTGTACAATCAGATCTACATCCTGCTTCATTCTGTCAGAGTCACCAGTTAACATTTTCATTGCGTCACTCAGGTCATTGGCTAGTGATCTGAATGAAATTAGCTCTATTCCTTTCTAGCAGTTTCTTCATCACTTCTCTGAAATTAACTTGTACTTGCTGGAATTTTGTGGTTTCCCCCATGAGCTGGAATAATTAACTAATTCACACACACACACACACACACACACACACAAACACACATGCTCACTCAGCTCACACACACACACACACACACACACACACACATGCTCACTCAGCTCACTCACACACACACACACACAGAGACAAACTCACTTTGCAATCACTTGTTTGGTATTTTTAGCATCAACTCCAGTGAGCGTCTGAGCCTGAATGGAGTAAGGATTATTGCAGATCTTCCCCGGGTTCTCTGCTCTCAGGTTGACAAGAGTTTCATAATCTCCGTATCCACTGGGGTCATCACGGTCAAACCACTGAGTGTAACAAACTAAGAGACACAAAAACTTTCACATTCTGGAAAAGTCTGAGCTGTAAGTACAAGCTGTTTTATGCTCCAGCGTTGTGGAGTTCTGGACTGTGATTGGTCAGAAAGTTAAATATATAATAATGCACTTCTCACATTTCTCATTAACATGACAAGCTGAGATTTTTCTCTTTAAACTGAAGAGAGAGAGAATAAAGAGAGACTGCTGAGGGGACGAGTGTTTATAGCTGAAGAGTGAGAGAGAGAGAGAGAGAGAGAGAGAGAGAACAAAGACTACAGGAAGTCACT
This sequence comes from Hemibagrus guttatus, assembly GCA_033459395.1. Taxonomy (NCBI): domain Eukaryota; kingdom Metazoa; phylum Chordata; class Actinopteri; order Siluriformes; family Bagridae; genus Hemibagrus; species Hemibagrus guttatus. The sequence continues at coordinate 20,481,227 of JAUCMX010000020.1, forward strand.
TGAACATGAAATGTAAGAATAAACGGATAAAAAATGGTTCATTGTTCTAATTGTTTTTCTGTGGTGTGAGCGGAATAAAACACTTCAGGTTGTATCAGTAACTCCGCCTCATCACATCTCCATGTCTTGGATTATTTTCACAGATCTGCACCACACACAGTAATTGCCTAATTATGATGAATGTTTGGTGTTGAAGGTGAAGTTTGGAACTTACGACTAGGACACGGGGCAATTTGTGGTATAATAGCAGCCAAAGCTCCTGCAGATAAAATCATTGGAGTTACAATCTTCATATCAATTATAGAATCATTTCAAGAAGACTTTGTTAGTGAGGAAGATTTTATTTTCCAGAACTTACCTGAAGCAAACAAGATCACACAAAGCATCTGGAAAAAAATTCAGGTTAGAATTGAACACTATAAACAGACATCTACACACACACACACACACACACTAAGGTTCTCTGTAGAACCCTGCAGGAGATCGTCTTTTTTCTACACCTGTGTGTATTAACTAGTTACATAACCAGCTAACTCCAAACGATTTTCTCTTTAACACCAAAAACCTGGGCGGAGTTTAACATTTTCTTAACAAACTAATAAATAGATACAAATCCTGAAAATGTCTACATTCCTACAAGTTTGATTTGAATATGAAATATTTAAATATATAAATGTAAACATCTGTTAAAATAACAAAGACGTTGTATCACTGAAACATTGTAGGAACAGCAATAAATCATATCAAAATCTTTCGAGTTTAACAGTGAAAGGTTCGAGTGGAGAGTCTGAGAAGTTCAGAGTGAAACTCGGAGAAACTCGACTCACCAACTCCTTCATGCTGCCTGCAGATTTCACTCCAAAGCTGATGGAACTGAAGCTCACGTGTGAAGAAGAGAGAAGGTTTCGAACAGCCTGATAACTCACAGGTTATATACACACCTGGTGGTATGCTGTCTGGTCAGTTTTTTTTTCTCTCTCCACACCCCAACAGTTACAAAATTCTTGAGTGAAAATCACCATCATTCTTGAGTGAAAACTGAACACAGGATTTCGTCTCAGCTGCTTCGCTCATTCATTCCAATGAAAAGCCTCATCAGCGTCTGATGCCACTACATATAACCCAGGACCTGACCTTCACATGAGCCTTTATCTGACATGTTGGAACAGATGTTAGGGGTCACCTGCAGCGCAGTGTGGTGGTGTCTCCACAGTTCCTGGGTTCCTGTCTCCATCCTGAGCTCATGTTACTGTCCATGGTCAGTTTCACATGTTCTCCCCATGGCTCTGTGGGATTCCACACTGGCTACAATAAACTGCCCCTAAGGGTGTGTGTATGGTGCCCTGCCATGGACTGCCATTCCATTATGAGAATCCTCATGCCTTGTGCCCAGTGTTCCCAATACAGACTCCCAATCCCCCCCAACTCTGTCCAGGATAGACCGCTTACTGAAGCAGAACAAACAATTGAGTTTTTTAAATAAATGCACCACACTTCAAAGGAAATTCAGACTGGAGGAAGATGTGATGTCAGTGGTCAGATTAAATAACTGACCATCTTTCACTTGATATTTGATGGAAAAACTCAGGGTGAAATCTGGAGCAGGATCAGTGATGCTTTTTACCTGTTTTGCAGCTTATCTGAAGATTGATATGATTTTAAACTGAAAGCATGTTGTGTAATTTACATCACATAACACTTAAAAGGCTTCCTTTGTGGATCCTAATCATCAGGAAATAAAAGGAGCTTTAACTGGAAGGATGTAATGAATTTTATATTCAGTTTCCTTATTTAGGTGAGGACAATACCTAAAATAAGGAAACTAAATCTTAAATTTTGTTGCTGTCTCAAGAGCAACACCAGTTAGCATGTTTCAGCCTAAAGTTACTGCTCAGAGTGTAGAGGGTGAGCCTTAAAGACGTAGATTTAAACAAAACCTACTAAACTTTTAATGAGGTTAGGACCTGGATGAGTCCAATGTCCCAGGTATACTCCATGGAAAACTAATCCCATCCAAGTAGAAATCAAGTCAGACAAGCAGGACTAATGGTCTTTTTATTGTATTAGTCTCATTAGAGGCCATAAAAATAAAATCATGTAATTAATCTTCTGTCTGTAAATATTCTTGAGCACATGTTCTTATACACATCAAGACACAAAGCAGTAAGGGGACTGAAGAACCAGGGTTACTTGAGCAGCACCCTCAGCTTCACAGGAGACACAGGCATGTGAAGCACACCTTGTAATTCAGACAGGTTCTGTTCACCTGCTGATGATTCACACAGGCAAAGCCATGCACCGTGTTGTAGCTGAAGGAGAGACATTTCAAGTCAACATTCAGAACCTGATCTAGAAAACATTAGAACAGTTCTAACAGGTTCTATGGTGTCAAGTAGAACTCACTACACAAACACTTGTCCAGTTTGCCAGGCTGGAACACCAGAGACAGTCTGAGCTTCAATGGATATAGGGTTGGAGCAGATCTCTCCTGGATATTCCACTCTCAGTCTGTCTAGGGTCTCATGGTCTCCAAATCCACCAGGATTGTCACGGTTAAACCAGCGAGTGAAAAACTGAGATCACAGTTTCATTAATGACACCTGCATGTGTACAGCATTAGCTTTGTGAGGAGTTTCTCCTCACTGTGTGTCATGTTAATGTACACCATTACAGTTTAATAAACCAGATAGGGGATTAAAGACTCACAGTTGGGAGGAATCACCTGGATTTCAGAAACAAGTCCTGCAAATGTAGACAAACAGTGTGTAATGATCATTCACACCCACACAGGACACGAACATATGGAACAGATTTTGAGTGGACTAACCGAGCACAAGAATCAAGAGCACGTGAAAAATCTAGGAAAAAAAAAAAAAAAAATCCAGGTTATATTTAAAGTCAGAATACAAGTCTTACAAAAAAACAAAAAACACTGAGAACAAAGGAATCAACATCAGCAAAGCTCAGAAGATGAAACGCACCAACATCTTCATGCTGCCTCAAGTCTCCAAACCTAACAGCACAAAAACACACCATAAAAAAAAGAAGCAAATGACTAAATATCATTAATAATAAAAGTTCTATGCACTCACCAGAACCTCACTTTCTCCTGGTCTAGTGGTCTCGAAGGCCCATGAGCGCTCTTTTTTTTTTTTTTTAAAAGAGTCATCTTTAAAGTAGAACATTTTGACTGGCTCCCAATTTCCTCACAAGTGAACACTCTCCACTGAAATAACAAGCAGCTGCAACTGATTGGTTACTAATCAGGATGATAATTAAAGCAGAGCTGCGGCGTTAGACCTGATTATAGCGACATTTAGTGGCCACAATCAACTTTTGCAGGTGTTTAAAGTGTCAATAATGCGTTGTTGACTGTTTTGTCCACTAGATGTCACTCTTTAGATATGTGTACAGCAGTGGCGGACCGTCAGGGCCTGCAAGGCCTTCTCTGCTGGCCTAAAAAAATATCTGAATCACAAACTGATGTTAATTATATTTTGTCCATGAATACTTATTAAATAATTCCAAACGGTCTGTCAGCTTCCTTTCATAGCTTTTCCGATGGTTGCGCTGCTTCCAGACATGTATTTTCGTATTAAAGCGTTTAACCAATCACATTTCAGCCATCATTTGTTGCCAGGCAGGGTCATAGTCAAAGAAGTCTGCCCGGAGGCCTTCACAATCCGTTTTGCAGGCCCTCTAACACAAAATAAATGTCGATGAAACTTTTGCTTCAACCAATCAGATTTTGAGTTGGTTTCACTAGGGCCCTCTAGCAGGCGCACGGCAACATTACCGTATTCAGACCCATTGATTGGATAGGATGTGTAATAGCTATTTTGTTTTTGAGGAAAGAGAGGAGGGTGGATTTTGTTTACAAATAATACGAATTTTTGGTGAGTAAAACGTTGTGATTTTCCTAAATAATATTGCAAGTTTATGAGGTTATTATTGATGTTTTTTACGTGTGTCGCGGCTGTAGCTGCAGTAGGAGGAGACTTGTTCACCCCTGGTTTGTCTATTCAATAAAGGCATTTATTGTGGCTACAGGAGTTACCTATCTGCGATGCAACAGCTCTTTATACTGTATTTCTCATATTAATTTGGGGTTTTTATAACCATAAATTGGTTTTTGAGGGGCGGGTTGATTCAGAAGGAGCACTACTGAAGGCCTAGGTGTGAAATGCACGCTCCGCCACTGGTGTACAGTGACAGCGTCTTGCTTTTCTATATATGCATTGTAGATTGCATACAGATATTAATAATTGTATAAAAACATGAGAAATAAATGTAATTTAAAACAGTTTTTTAATGGCGCATAAAATACTGGGTATCCACAGCTAGTGGTGTTTTTATTTAACATTAAATTTCCTATGTCCTTCCAGTGAGATCAGGCCGGTCTGATCATTCTCCTGTTGCTCTGTTTCAGCCTGCAGATCCTCCTCTCGCAGGATGTTTTATTTTTAATTTTTTACATTATTCTGTGTAAATTTAGCTTTATTTTACATTCAGCTTTACAGAACATCAGAAATATAGTACAAAAGTGCAAGATTAATGCTAGATAAAATCATCCCTAGTGAGCAAGCCTGAGGCGACGGTGGTGAGGAGGTTCAAGGTTCTTTATTTGTCAACACCACCATATGTGCAGACATACAGAGGAATCAAAATAGCGTTTTTCTTCTCTCTTATCAAGTGTACATTGTCAATGCAGTCAGTGCAATATAGAACAGATTTTGTGTGAAGGTACCAGCAGTGTACTTGTAATAAATAGATATAAATAAACCGAGTGAAAAATATACTGAAAACATCTGAATGAATGCACATCTGAGTGTAAACAGAGAATTCTATTAAATATACAAATATAATTCCAAAGGTGCAGATATACATGAAGATAAATGTAAACGTTCAGTAGTTCTGGGTATAGAGGCCTCTTGTAGGATGCAAGACAGCATGTGCGATATCAGCAGTAAAGTGTAAAGTGTAAAAGTGCAAACAGTGTCGGATTTAAATAGTTTGTACATGTAAGGTTTGAGTAGGTGATTGTAAACAGGTCCATGTGTGTAGAGTCCTGCAGAGAGTATAAAGTGTCTTATGTGCCATGAAAGAAGTGTGGGGTGAGCTGTAGATTTTAGGGTTCAGGAGTAGATAGGGGAGGGGGGAGATGGACAGAGTTCAGCATCCTGACAGTCTGATGGATGAAGCTGTTAGAAAGCCTTGTGGAACAAGCCTGGACGCTCCGGTATCTTCTCCCTGAAGGCAGGAGGCTGAAGTGGAGGTTTGACGGGTGTGAACCATCTGCTACAATGCCGATGGCTCTGCTAGTGAGGCGGGTGTGGAAGATATCCACAAGGGAGGACAGAGAGACACAGACGATCTTGCTGGCTGCATTGACTATGCATTGCAGAGTCTTTCGACAGGAGGCGGTGCAGCCTCCGTAGCACACAGTGATGCAGCTGGTGAGAATGGTCTCGATGGTGCCCCGGTAGAAGGAGCACATGATAGGAGGTGGGACTCGTGCTTTCCTCAATTTATGAAGGAAGTAGAGGCGTGACTGAGCTTTCTTGGCCAGCGATGTGGTGTTCGTCATCTAGGAGAGGTCCTCAGAGATATGCACCCCTAGGAACTTGGTGCTGTTCACCCTCTCCACTGTGGCACCGTTGACGGTTCGTGGGGGGTACTGTGGAGGTCCTCTTCTGAAGTCAGTGGCAATTTCTTTGGTCTTCCCCACTTCGAGGAAGAGATCGTTGTTGTTACACCACTGGACCAGTCGGCTCACCTCGCTCCTGTAGTTGGCTCCGTTGTTGTTGGTGATGAGGTCCACTACAGTCGTGTCACCTGCAAACTTGATGATGTGGTTGGCGCTGTAACTGGGTACACAATCAATGGTCAAAAGGGTGAAGAGCAGCGGGCTGAGCACACACCCATGTGGTGACCCTGTGCTCAGTGTGACGGTCTTAGATGCTTTTCCATCGACCCGTACATTCTGTGGTCTCTCTGACAGGAAGTCCAGCACCTGGTTACAGAGAGGGGAGTTGAGTCCCAGGTGTCTTAGTTTGTTTATTAGCTGCTAGGGGATGATTTTTGTTAAAGGCTGAGCTAAAATCCAGGAATAGCAATATGCACATAGGAGTCGTTGTCATCCCCAAAGCACACATGGGTTTGGCATCTTCGCTTTGAATACCCAAATCCTCACGAAGCAGAATCCAGCTAGAGCTGGTCCATCTCTGGATGCCTCAGGATCCTCACAGGGTTTGCCTCTTCTCACTGAAGGTCTACTGCAGCTGGCACAACCTCTAGATGCCTCAGGATGGGTAGATAAAGGGAAACAAGTGGAGAGGAATTAGCGTAGCTGCTGTTCATAATATTAGCAGGCACTAGATGATAATGTGCATTTAATCATATGTACTGGAGCATGAGGTTATTGGATGTATTAAATGTATGCCTGGCTAAAGAGATATGTCTTTTTAATCTACATTTAAACTGGGAGACTGTGTCTGAGCCCCGAACACTGTCAGGAAGACTGTTCCAAAGTTTAGGAGCTAAATATAAAAACGCTCTACTTCCTTTTGTAGACTTTGATATTCTGGGAACTACCAGAAGTCCGGTGTTTTGAGATCTTAAGGAGCATGATGGATTGTAATGTGTTAGAAGACTGGCTAGATACGTGGGAGCTAAACCATTTAGAGCCTTTTATGTAAGTAGTGCCAGTTTATAATCCATTCTAAACTTAACAGGTAGCCAGTGCAGGGATGACAATATTGGGGTTATATGATCATATTTGTGCTTTGGGTAGCAGTCATGGGTGGGGGTCCCGACGACCCAAACCCTGGACAAAGAATCTGGCTTTTGAGACTTGGAATGTCACCTCACTGGGGGGGAAGGAGCCTGAGCTGGTGAGGGAGGTTGACCGGTACCGGCTAGAGATAGTCGGGCTTGCCTCCATGCACAGCCTGGGTTCTGGAACCCAACTCCTTGAGAGAGGTTGGATCCTCTTCTACTCTGAAGTGCCCCTTGGTTAGAGGCGTCGAGCTAGGGTGGGCTTGCTTATAGCCCCCCAGCTCAACTGCCATGTGTTGGTTTTCTCTGGTAAACGAGGGGGTTGTTTCCCTGCACCTTCGGGCCGGTGTCTCACTGTTGTTTCGGCTTATGGGCCGAACAGCAGTGTGGAGAACCCAACCTTCTTGGAGACCCTGCGAGGGGTGCTGGAAGGTGCTCCAACTGGGGACTCCATAGTTTTACTGGGTGGCTTCAATGCCCATGTGGGCAACGACAGTGATACCTGGAGGGGCGTGGTTGGGAGGAACGCCCCCCTGATCTGAAGTTTGTCCATAACGAACAACATGTTCAAGCATAAGGGTGCCCATCAGTACACGTGGTACCAGGACACCCTAGGCCGGAAATCAATGATCAACCTTGTGATCTGACCTTTGGCCGCATGTCTTGGATACTCGGGTGAAGAGAGGGGTGGAGCTGTCAACCGATCACCACCTGGTGGTGAGTTGGATCCGCTTACAGAGGAGGATGCCAGACAGACTTGGCAGACACAAACGTATTGTGAGGGTCTGTTGGGAACGTCTTGCTGATCCCTCTGTTAGGGGGGTCTTCAACTCCCACCTCCGGGAGAGTTTCAACCAGATCCCGAGGGAGGTTGGGGACATTGAGTCTGAGTGTACCACGTTCTCCTCCTCCATTGTTGACGCAGCCATCCAGAGCTGTGGACGTAAGGTCTCTGGTGCCGGTTGCGGCGGCAATCCCCGAACACAGTGGTGGACACTGGAAGTAAGGCATGCCATCAAGCTGAAGAAGGAGTCCTATCAAGGCTGGTTGGCTCAGGGGACCCCAGAGGCTGCTGAGGCATACCGACAGGCCAAGCGAGCTGCAGCCCGGGTGGTCTCGGAAGCAAAAACTCGGGTCTGGGAGGAGTTCGGTGAGGCCATGGAGAAGGACTATCGGACGGCCTCGGGGAAATTCTGGCAGACCGTTCGGCGCCTCAGAAGGGGTAAGCAGCTCTCTGCCAACACTGTTTACAGTGGAGGTGCAGAGTTGCTGGCCTCGACTGGGGATATTGTCAGATGGTGGAAGGAATACTTCGATGACCTCCTCAATCCCACTGACATGCCTTCCATAGAGGAACCAGAGGCTGAGGACTCAGAGGTAGATTCATTCATCACCCAAGCTGAGGTCACTGAGGTAGTTCAGCAGCTCCTCAGTGGCAAGGCACCAGGGGTGGATGAGATTCGCCCTGAGTCTACTATAAGGATGTTGTGGGGCTGTCTTGGCTGACATATCTCTGCAACATAACGTGGCAGTCAGGGACAGTGCCTCTGGACTGGGCGACCGGGGTGGTGATCCCCCTTTTTAAGAAGGGGGACCATAGGGTGTGTTCCAAGTATAGGGGGATCACACTCCTCAGCCTCCCAGGGAAAGTCTATACCCTCCACAGGGTGCTCAAGGGTTTGTGGGACATGGAGAAGTCATTTGAGCGTGTCCCTTGTGGCATTCTGTGGCAAGTGCTTTGGGAGTATGGGGTCTGTGGCCCTCTGTTAAGGGCTGTTCGGTCTCTGTATGACCAGAGCAGGAACTTGGTTCGCATTGCCAGCTGTAAGTCAGAGCTGTTCCCAGTGCATGTCGGACTCCGGCAGGGCTGTCCTTTGTCACCGGTTCTGTTCATTGTTTTTATGTACAGAATTTCTAGGTGCAGCCAGGGGCTGGAGGGAGTCCAGTTTGGGGACCACAGGATTTCATCGTTGCTTTTTGCAGATGATGTTGTCCTATTGGGTCTTTCAAGCCAGGACTTACAGCATGCACTGGGGCGTTTTGCAGCTGAGTGTGAAGCGGCTGGGATGAGGATCAGCACCTCCAAATCTGAGGCCATGGTTCTCGACCGGAAAAAGGTGGCTTACGCCCTCCAGGTTGGAGGGGAGTTCCTTCAAGTGGAGGAGTTTAAGTATCTTGGGGTCTTGTTTATGAGTGAGGGAAAGATGGATCGTGAGATTGACAGACGGATCGGTGCAGTAGCAGCAGTAATGCGGTCTATGTACTAGCTGATTGTGGTGAAGAAGTCAATTTACCAGTCAATCCACGTTCCTACTCTCACCTATGGTCATGAGCTCTGGGTCATGACTGAAAGGATAAGATCCTGGATACAAGCGGCCAAAATGAGCTTCCTCCGTAGGGTGGCGGGGCGCTCCCTTAGAGATAGGTTAAGGAGGTCTGTCACCCGGGAGGAGCTCGGAGTAGAGCTGCTGCTCCTCCACATTGAAAGGGGACAGTTGAGGTGGCTCAGGTATCTCTTTCCGATGCCTCCTGGACGTCTCCCTGGGGAGGTATTCCGGGCATGCCCCACCGGGAAGAGACCCCGGGGAAGACCAAGGACATGCTGGAGAGACTATGTCTCTCTTGTATTACACCCAGGTCTTTCACTATTGAGCTAGTAGTAATAGAACTTCCTTCTAAGTACAAGTTGAGAGAGCTTTTGTGTACTGCGTTTTGGAACAATCAGTAGTATTTTATCAGGATTTAGTAATAGAAAATTATAGAAAATCTAATCTTTAATATGTTTACCAATTTAGATCTGAACAATTTAGATATTTCATCTGGTTTTGATGAGATATGTAACTGTGTATCGTCAGCGTAACAATGGAAACTAATCCCATGCCTTCTAATGATGTTAACCAAGGGAAGCATGTATATTGAGAAAAGCAGAGGTCCTAAAACTGATCCTTGTGGGACCCCATATTTCACTGGCATTACACTGGACTATATTTTAGATATAAACGGAAGGTTTGAAATCGGTCTGTAATTTGAAAATTTGTTAGGGTCTAGTTTAGGTTTCTTAATAAGAGGCTTAATAACTGCCAAGTTGAGAGGTTTAGTAACGTGACATAAATATAATGAGGAGTTAATAATGTTGAGAAGAGGCTCTTCAGCTGTATGTATAACTTTTTTTTAGCAATTTAGTTGGAAATACTGAAACCATGCCACAGTTAAAGTCACAGAGATCAGACTTTTTCTTCTGAGGTTTGATGTGAACATTAACTGAAGCTCTTGACCTGTATCTGCATGACATTGCGGTCTGCTGCTGCCACCTGATTGGCTGATTAGGTGGTGTACTGTACGGATGGCAGGTGTTCCTAATAAAGTGGACAGTGAGTGTACTAGAGCTTGATATTAATGAATTCCAGCATCTGAGTGAAACTGAATTGTAAATGAAGTGACAGTATCTTCTGATCGGATCTTCAGGTGTTTGTTTATTCACTCTGTATGTGTTTATGTATATAATTTTAAATAAAGGAGCAAAACATTAAATCCACTTTGATTTATTTCATAAAAACAAGAAGAACAGAGGAAAAGAGACAGTACATTAATCAGACTAATAAAGACCTAATGATTAACAAAAGACACTGACCACTGCACTCCTGGAGGTAACATAACTGACCAAATAATAAAGAAAGTAAATTAAAGGGATTTTCCCAATCTGCTGCAGATTAAAAGGTAAAGCTTTTAACAAATCTGAAAACATCAGACGTTCTGCTGCTCGGTGACACTGCTGATCATCTGAGACGTGAATGAACAAGATCTCCAGGACAGGGGTGAGCCTGGAGGATATAAAGCGTGGACCAGACTATTATTACTTATTACTCATTATTACTCTTCTCAGTGAGCTAAGAGCAGAGGGAAGGAAAGGAGAGAATAAAACTAGTTTAAAAAAGTGACTAGACATTTCAGATTACGGTCCAGTTTCAGCTTCCACTGGGCGTCTTTTACTCATATGTTTCCTCGAGTGCAATTTCTTCTTTATATAATTCTGAGCACAGGCATACGAAGCGCACCTTGTAGTCCAGACACCTTTGGGGTTTTTTCTGCTGAGCGTTCACACATGCAAACCCATTCACTGTGTCATAACTGTGTGAGAGAAAGAGAGAAAGAGAGAGAGACAGAGAGAGAGACAGACAGAGAGAGAGACAGACAGACAGAGAGACAGACAGAGAGACAGACAGAGAGAGAGACAGAGAGAGAGACAGACAGAGAGAGAGTCTTCATTAAAATTCTAATCTTTCAGCTCATTGTACGAGCAGCTCTACATCCTTGTTCACACATCCCCCTAAACCCCTGACATCCCCCTGGTCTGTACCATACAATGCCCCCCCCTAACACATACATACACACACACACACACACACACACACACACAGTAAAAGCAAACTCACTATGCAAACACTTGTCCAGTGGGGAAAACTCCAGTGAGCGTCTGAGCCTGAATGGAGTAGGGATGATCGCAGATCTTCCCCGGGTTCTCTGCTCTCAGGTTGAGAAGAGTTTCATAATCTCCGTATCCACTGGGGTCATCACGGTCAAACCACTGAGTGTAACAAACTAAAAGACACAAAAACTTTCATTATGACATGAGTTCTGGATTGTGATTGGTCAGAACATGAGAAATATATGAAAGCTCCAGGGGCGCTGCATCATGGCTGACCCTGCGCTCTGACCACAACCTTCATAGTTATGATATGTGAAGAAAGAACTTCACTGTGCTGTAATGCATCTGTGACCATAATAAAGGCTTCTTCTTCTTCTTTTAACTTACGCCTGGGACAAGGGGGAACTTCAACAGCCTCGATGCGACGTTCCTCAATAGCAGCCAAAGCTCCTGCAGATAAAATCATTGGAGTTACAATCTTCATATCAATTATAGAATCATTTCAAGAAGACTTTGTTAGTGAGGAAGATTTTATTTTCCAGAACTTACCTGAAGCAAACAAGATCACACAAAGCATCTGGAAAAAAATTCAGGTTAGAATTGAACACTATAAACAGACATCTACACACACACACACACACACACACTAAGGTTCTCTGTAGAACCCTGCAGGAGATCGTCTCCTCACCATAAAGTGATTTTTGAAGCTAATATTTTTTTCTACACCTGTGTGTATTAACTAGTTACATAACCAGCTAACTCCAAACGATTTTCTCTTTAACACCAAAAACCTGGGCGGAGTTTAACATTTTCTTAACAAACTAATAAATAGATACAAATCCTGAAAATGTCTACATTCCTACAAGTTTGATTTGAATATGAAATATTTAAATATATAAATGTAAACATCTGTTAAAATAACAAAGACGTTGTATCACTGAAACATTGTAGGAACAGCAATAAATCATATCAAAATCTTTCGAGTTTAACAGTGAAAGGTTCGAGTGGAGAGTCTGAGAAGTTCAGAGTGAAACTCGGAGAAACTCGACTCACCAACTCCTTCATGCTGCCTGCAGATTTCACTCCAAAGCTGATGGAACTGAAGCTCACGTGTGAAGAAGAGAGAAGGTTTCGAACAGCCTGATAACTCACAGGTTATATACACACCTGGTGGTATGCTGACATCATTATTCATAATGACTAATAATAATAATTAAGTAGAAATAATTGATCTATTTTCTCTCCACACCCTAATACCTGAAAAGTTCCTGAGTGAAATTTTGTGAAAGACAAAATCTGTAATTAACCTGAACACGTGAATTTCACCTTAACTGCGTCGCTTCGTTATTTTGATCAAAAGCCTCATCAGCCTTAGATCCAGAGTCCACAAAGTATATAATTTCCAGGAAGGCCTCTAGCTTAGAAGGAGAGAAAATTACAGTTATGAATGTATTTGCTCCCAATGTGACAGGTCCTGAATTCTGTAATGAAATCTGTTATGTTATTAGAGATATTGGATTTAATCATAATATAATGTGTTAACGATTTCAACTAAATTAGAGACGTGAGGTTGATGAGCGTAATGAGACCGGCCACATCTGTAATGTACACAGATACTGATACTGTGGTGGAGGAGCTTGGCCTAATAGACATGAGGCTCAGATTCACCGGTCAGCCATAACATTGTGAGCAGTGAGAGGTGAAGTGAATAAGACTGAGTATCTCCTCATCATGGCACCTGTTAGTGGGTGAGATATATTCGGCAGCAAGTGAACATTTTGTCCTCAAAGTTGATGTGTTAGAAGCAGGAAAAATGGACAAGCGTAAGGATTTGAGCGAGTTTGATGAAGGGCCAAATTGTGATGGCTAGACCACTGGATCAGAACATCTCCAAAACTGCAGCTCTTGTGGGGTGTTCCCGGACTGCAGTGGTCAGTATCTATCAAAAGTGCTCCAAGGAAGGAACAGTGGTGACCCGGAGACAGGGTCATGGGCGGTCGAGGCTCATTGATGCATGTGGGGAGCAAAGGCTGGCCCATGTGATCCGATCCAACAGACGAGCTACTGTTACTCAGATTGCTGAAGAAGTTGTGCAATCACAAATAATACTGGTCTCCAGTAACCCACAAATTACAATACCCACAATGTGCTCCTTAATAGACAGTTTTCCCAGATTTCAGGACATAAAATCAACTGGATTCAGAAATCAAAGTCAGAAGCAATGCCCTTATGTAATAACTGCCCAGGAATAGCGGAGAAACACTGACCATTGAAATGGATCTCTTGAGGCATGGTTTATTTGGGAATTAAACTTGTACCAGCTACACAATTACAGCCTGTCCAGCACTTCTGGAAATATCTAGTAATTAGGCATTGTCTGCTCACAGGTACCTGGTGGCCTGATTCACTTTCAGGACATAAACAATGTTTGGTGAGGGCATGTTCGCCTTTCACACGATGACTGTGTAAATCTGTCTTCATCATGTATACATGCTCATCATACTATAAATTCCACGCTTCCTACACACCCCACCTGAAAGCACACTCATTATTCTGACTTTAATTAGAGGCACTTATCGAGGGCAGGGCCACTTAAATCACACCTGCTCTTTAAAAGGTCAGACATTTTTGTACCCCTGAACCACACACTTACCCAGTTAATACATCACCTGGATAATTACTGCAGTGATTAATGATTCAGATGACAAGAAGTTATTTAGCCCTAATTAATGCAGTGAGAAGCTTCTTATTTCGTAAACAACCATGTGGCTAAACATATCTTATATCAGTGGTGGGGAAAGTACACATCTCCTGTACTTAAGTGAAAATACAGATTCTCTAGTTAAACTGTTACTCCGGTAAAAGTCCTCAATCTGAATTTCCACTCGAGTTAAAGTACAAAAGTACTTGTATCCAAATGTACTTAAGTAAAAAAGTACTGCATTTGTTAGGGGTGGAACGGTTCATGAAAAAAAATCTGAACCGCTCAATTTACTTTATCAGGGTTCGAGATGTCGGGTTCGGGTCGGGCGTAACGTGCAGCGTAACACGTGGCACGGAGGTGAACGTTAGGAGTGTGGAGTGCTGCAGGTCAACTACAGAGAGGACAAGATGCTCAGAGTTTTTAGAGGAGGCATAGAACAGAGCAATGTTGTTTTGAAACAGTGCAGTGTGTGTTAGTTTTATTTATGCAGTATTTTATATTTAAGGGAAGCTAATTTGTTATTTAATTTATTTACATTACATAACACACAGTTATGTAACAACAGTGGCCCATTGACTTGTGATACAAAATCCAGCAATATTTGTTTGGTTTTCTTTCAAATACTGCATTTTATTTCAAGTGGTGAAGTTTATTTTAAGGAAAGGAAAGTATTACGCTGGTACTTATCTATTATGCACTGATCTGTTTCTTTTCATGTTGGTGGCCTTTGTCTAAATGTCACCATAAAATTCTACAGCTTCAAGTTATTTTTATATTTGACAATAAGTCTTTTTGTTCTCAGCTAAAGATTTAATTATGATGGTCAGTGTCACAATAATGTCTATTCCTAAGGTCAAGCTGCCTCATTCTTTCAGTGTTTTGATTACATGGCCCTGAGAATAACTTTTTAAATACTGTAAATGTTATATTATAAGGACATATATTTTATGCTGATGTATAGTATTTCTAACGTGTTAAAAAGGAAAAAAAAACATTAACAATGTATACTGAATCTAACCAAAAACCCGTGAGCACAGAGCCGTGATACAAACCGAACCGAGGATTTTGTGAACCGTTCCAGCCCTAGTATTTATCCTAGCTCTAATGTCATTTTTTGTAATTAACTATTCAGTTTATGTGAGAAGAATCTGTCCCTCTACTCACACATGCCTGTTAATCCATGGGCTTGTAAATGATCATGATACAGTGGTCAGTGAACATTATTCTAAATCAAGGAACACAAGGGGAACATGGGGCTGGAAAACAGCAGGACTTGAGATCACGCCTGTGTAATCAGTTATAAACATATGACAAGCGAAGATTCAGAAGGAAAAAAAGTTGTCAATATTTCAGGATTTAAGAACTGATGCTTTGGTGTGTGATGGGCAGTTACAGTATTTGTGCACTAATCTTATTCTGTTTTACATAAACACTGAAAGAAATGGACCTGCTGACCTCTATGTTTTCACAAAATGATGTTGAATTCTTGCAAGATGAAATAGTGTGTTAGCGAGGCAGAGCAGGAATCTGAATACGAGAGTCTTTCTTCTGTTCTACAACTTAAATCCTGCAGGTGACCACATGGGTGGTCAGAGTTTTCTTCCATCATAAGCTACAGTATTTCAGCCTGTGACACTGCAGTGTTAAATGCTTTAATGAACTGTGTGCTCTCTGCACTTAATGAAAACTAAGATATGAGGCATTGGTTCAAATAAAAATATGATTATTATGAAAATAAGATTAGACAACCACTTTTTTTCAAGGAGCAACGTACAATAGCATAGTGGAGTAGAAAGTAAAAAGTCTGGAAAAAAGAAGTTACTTTACTAAAGGTACAGATACTGGAAAAATGTACAGTAACCAATTACATTTCCTTTGTTACTGACCACCACTGAGCTTACACCATGGAAAAGACTCAGGAGCTAACTTATAAAAGGAAAGCAGGAGGCAGTGCCAGAGTAATGCTCAGGGTTCAGGACAGGATGTTCACTGGGCAGACAGCCATGAGCCTTCATCCATAGTATAAAGCTGACTGGTGGTGTGACCAATCATCTGTCCCTCAACCTCACCTCAGTCCCCTGCAGCTCAGACTGGTAGTTTAAAACTAATCCCATCCAAGTAGAAATCAAGTCAGACAAGCAGGACTAATGGTCTTTTTATTGTATTAGTCTCATTAGAGGCCATAAAAATAAAATCATGTAATTAATCTTCAGTCTGTAAATATTCTTGAGCACATGTTCTTATACACATCAAGACACAAAGCAGTAAGGGGACTGAAGAACCAGGGTTACTTGAGCAGCACCCTCAGCTTCACAGGAGACACAGGCATGTGAAGCACACCTTGTAATTCAGACAGGTTCTGTTCACCTGCTGATGATTCACACAGGCAAAGCCATGCACCATGTTGTAGCTGAAGGAGAGACATTTCAAGTCAACATTCAGAACCTGATCTAGAAAACATTAGAACAGTTCTAACAGGTTCTATGGTGTCAAGTAGAACTCACTACACAAACACTTGTCCAGTTTGCCAGGCTGGAACACCAGAGACAGTCTGAGCTTCAATGGATATAGGGTTGGAGCAGATCTCTCCTGGATATTCCACTCTCAGTCTGTCTAGGGTCTCATGGTCTCCAAATCCACCAGGATTGTCACGGTTAAACCAGCGAGTGAAAAACTGAGATCACAGTTTCATTAATGACACCTGCATGTGTACAGCATTAGCTTTGTGAGGAGTTTCTCCTCACTGTGTGTCATGTTAATGTACACCATTACAGTTTAATAAACCAGATAGGGGATTAAAGACTCCCAGTTGGGAGGAATCACCTGGATTTCAGAAACAAGTCCTGCAAATGTAGACAAACAGTGTGTAATGATCATTCACACCCACACAGGACACGAACATATGGAACAGATTTTGAGTGGACTAACCGAGCACAAGAATCAAGAGCACGTGAAAAATCTAGAAGAAAAAAAAAAAAATCCAGAGATTAAGTCAGAATATAAGTTTTACAGAAAAACAGAGAACAAAAGGAATCAACATCAGCAAAGCTCAGAAGATGAAACTCACCAACATCTTCATGCTGCCTCAAGTCTCCAAACCTAACAGCACAAAAACACACCATAAAAAAAAAAAGAAGCAAATGACTAAATATCATTAATAATAAAAGTTCTATGCACTCACCAGAACCTCATTTTCTCCTGGTCTAGTGGTCTCGAAGGCCCATGAGCTTGCTTGCTGCTGCTTTTTTGCTTCTTTTTTTTTTTTTTTTTTTTTTTTTTTTTTTTTTTTTTTAAAAGAGTCATCTTTAAAGTAGAACATTTTGACTGGCTCCCAATTTCCTCACAAGTGAACACTCTCCACTGAAATAACGAGCAGCTGCAACTGATTGGTTATTAATCAGGATGATAATTAAAGCAGAGCTGCGGCGTTAGACCCGATTATAGCGACATCTAGTGGCCACTTTTGCAGGTGTTTAAAGTGTCAATAATGCGTTGTTGACTGTTTTGTCCACTAGATATCACTCTTTAGATATGTGTACAGTGACAGCGTCTTGCTTTTCTATATATGCATTGTAGATTGCATACAGATAATTGTAATTAATAATTGTATAAATGAGCATTACATGATAAATAACTGTAGTTTAAACTATTTTTTCCAAAGCGTAGAAAATACTAATTAGCTGGGTATTCGCAGAGCAACAGTCTAAGTACCCGGATGAGACGCCGGTCTCTGATATTTAGACAAAACCTGCGTTGCTTTATGGGACTTGAAGTTTGCGAAAAGGACTACAAAGAGAACCACAAGCCTCGAGTCTACATCATATTGGAAAGATACGTGAACGTGTGACCTTTTCCAATATATTCTTACACAATACAGACCCATTTAAATACGTTACAACTCATTAAACCGACACCTTTTATATATCGATTTATAATTTATTCGTCTAATCAGGAATTTACTTCCTACTTCTGGGTGACGTAACCATACGTCATTGCATCGCGAGACGACCGGACAAACGCGCGCACGCGCAGATTGGTTTTAAGGTTTTTGCACGGTGAGCTTCATGGTGTTGAGTCTCGCTGTGAGAGGAAACAATGGCGACTGCGGGAACTGCGGCGACTGCGGCGGGTGGTACGGGCTCAGGAGGATCAGCGGCCGGTCAGGCGGGACCTGGTGCTTCGGTGGGCCGGAAAAAGGACGGAGGGCCATCGGCTAAATTTTGGGAGAGCGCTGAGACGGTTTCTCAACTCGAGACGGTTCGTCTGTGGATCGGAAAACACTACAAAAAGGTTAGCTGGATATTGCTAATGCTAAACTAGCTGTTGTATGTGGGTGCAGCGTCTCAAATGGACTTCTAGTCCACTACATAGGGAATGTGGTTCATTATCTCCGTACACACTGTAGTGCAGTTGTATATGGTGTGCGGAGCGATTTGGGTTTCGGCCCGGGTTAACCGCGCTAACACAAGCCTGTTAAATCGTATATATATTCTCGTTTTAAGTTGTGAAAATACGGCTTTATTTGTCTGTAAAAATGATTATGAATAGATAGCTTAAAGAAATTGATTCTAAATAGCTCGTGTACTCGCTAACCTGAATTAGTTAGGAGTTTTTTAACCATCGATGATGGTTCATTCATTAACGCTTTTTTACAGAATGTTTGTTATATTGTACATTATATGCATATAGTCTAATTTCTTACATTTTAAAGATCTAGGATTTTTCTAAATTTGATGGTGTAGCAGCAGAATTCGTTAGCCTAGCAAAATTCTGTTTTCAATGTCACAAAAAATCATCTTGCTCTTAGAAATATTGAACTCTCACAACGAAAATAACAGTCCTGATTATTTTAACACTTCTGGTGATTTTATGAGGCGGACTTTTGAAATTATTGGGGGGTTTTTTCCAGTCAGTGGAGTGAAATTAGCAAATTGCTAACAACAACTAGTCTTTCTCCAGTTTTCCCGACAGAAGCCCGCCTTCCTATGCGCGATTGGCTACTAGTATTCCTGTTCTGCGCTACGATTGGCTTATTTTTTAATATTGATATAACCCTAGCCAATCATGATTTTGTATTCATGAGACACTTCTAGCAAATCCTAGTTCAGGGGGCGGGACTATTATTATTTTGAATATGCATGGGGGAAAATAACGGTAGCTTACCTGTTTTATTTACTCTGCTGTGTGCAAAAGTTTAAACACACCTTTTTTTTGTCAAATCGTAGAAAATAATTTAAAAAAGACTGAGACTGTAAATGCTGTTGCACCTTAAGATGATCCATGAATGTTAGGTCTTGATGCAGCCATTTTTTATATAAAGTGTATGTGTTATGTAGATAGATATGAGTGTATATACATGCATGCTTGCAGTCATATAAATTAGCCTACACTGACATTTTGTCTTTGTCCTGTTGCAGTATGTCCAGGCCGACTCTCCATCTTGTAAATCGTTGGCGGGACTGGTGGTTCAGCTTCTCCAGTTTCAGGAGGACGCGTTTGGGCGCAGAGTGAGCAATCCAGCCCTCACCAAACTGCCCGTAAGTCAACACACACCCAGGTTCTTTTTCAGGCAGCTGTGTGCTGACATCATTGCAAGGAGAATTTTTGAATACATCCAGCAATCGTGGAACAAAGGGTCGATTTGAGATATTCTGGGTCACTGGGTGTGACCAGTGTGTTGATGTGCTGTCCTTACTCTGATCAAATGGATCATTTAATAACGTGATCAGATCACCGTGTGTTACACTCATACTAGGGAAGCCATGATTCAAGCGAAACACATGCAATGGCCTTGTTGTGGAAAAGAGAGGGTCTTTTATGAGAATTTGTTGTTCTGCTGACCCATGATGGTCCGTTTTGTGTCTTAGGCCAAAAGCTTCTTGGACTTCAAAGCAGGTGGAGCTCTGTGTCACATTCTGGGATCTGCTTATAAGTTTAAAAGTGAACAGGGATGGTGAGTTACGATGTTAAGATGAAAGTGTGCTGACGTTACACCTGTAATTTTTCCCCCCCCTTACTTATATCTGTGTGTGTGCGCTCACTCAGGCGACGGTTCGATCTGCAGAATCCATCCAGGATGGACAGAAATGTGGAGATGTTCATGAATATTGAGAAAACTCTTGCACAGGTAAGATGCACACCTGAGATCATCTCCGTCATCGTCCTGTACAGTTCATGTGTGAGGTGTTGTATGGTTGTGTACTTGAACTCCTTATCAGTCCTTTGGGATAAATGTGTGTGTGTGTGTGTGTCTTCTGTAACATTCCATCATGCAGAATAACTGTCTGACTCGACCAAACGTGTACATCGCATCTGACGTGGACCAAAAACAGGCCAGCAAACTGAAAGACATCATCAAGAGACATCAGGTCAGAGATGCGAGTGTGTGCAGTGTACTTAACCATTACAGCTCGTTTCTGGTTCTGATTCTACACACTTTCTTTATTCATTAGGGTTCCATTACTGAGGACAAATCCAAAGCCACACACGTCATCTGTCCATCTCCAGCGCAGACAGAGGAAGGTGAGCTACAACACACACAGAGTAATATGCTGATGGTGTTTTATCAGTGCTTATTGCTATTGTGTTGGGTTTTTTAAAAATATATATATAAATATATATATATATTTTAAACTATATTTTTTTATGTTAATATTATGAGTTGTGCAGTTTTTAATATGAATTGTATTTGAATATATTGTGTTTAAAATGACAAAAGTTGATGTTATAATATTTGTCAGAAAAACTATTCCTGAATCAGCAGTGTGAGGTGTTTACAGCAGGAGAGGACTAAACATGGACAAAGGGTTTCAGTACACAGTCCCATCCCTGTGGCCAGACACGAAGGTGCTGTGCTGGGATTTAGGACGAGTCAGTAAACGGCGTACAGATTCAGCTTTTATACCTGCCTTAACAGTAAAAGTCAGCTGTGATGATCCTTCTCCGTGGCTGAGTGTAAGAGCTGTGTGATCACTGCAGCTGATTTCTTCACTGAGGAAATGAAACTGTGTGTGTGTGATTTTTCCAGAGGATTGGCTGCGTCCTGTCATGCGCAAAGACAAACAGGTGCTGGTTCACTGGGGGAATTATCCTGACAGGTGTGTAACACACACACACATAAAGGCTGTTTGAGTGTTAAATTTCTTATTAATTCTACTGGACGATCTACAGTTGAATAGGACAGTTCAAGGTGCCGACTTTTACTGTCGTAGTGCTTACAATTGTTGACCCCTTGCTACGCTGATACCTGATGAAACAGCTGGACATGACCGTTAACCTGAATACTGTAACATGCTTTCTTTAGTGGGGTTCAGCATGATGCATCAATGTTTTCTTATTTTTTAAGCTTATTTTGTTAGCAGTGTTGTCACCTCTGGACAGGTATATGAGATCCTGACTGCACGCTGCACCATTTTAACTCTCTGATGGATTTAGAGTCAGTGTGTTCATTCAGTGATTCAGTATCCAAACGCATAAACCTCATATTCTGGGTCTCATAACAAGATTGTTTTGGGTTTATTGTGTGTGCAGTTACGATACGTGGCTTTCCACCAGTGATGTGGACGGTGAAATCGAGGATCCTCCGAGCTCAGAGAAACCGTGGAGGGTGAGAAGATTGGAATAATAATCCACACTGTGTTGATCACCCATCAGTAAAGATCAGTTCAGATACCCAGTTTCCACAAACCAGTCAGATTCCTGCCCTGTTCAGACAGGGTTAAATCTACTTAGTAGTTTCCTACTTTACAGGAGCTGCTCTGTGATGTCTCTGTCCAGATGCATGGCCCTGCTCCTGTGGCCATTTCATTACTGTTTGTCTGTGAGAGTTTTGCTATATTTGCTATTTATCGGTGTCCCGCCGATAAACTAATCCAGCCCAAATAGAGCTAATGCATGTACTGAATAAATGTCCCTGTGGAAGAAGAGCGTTTGAGTGATGAGAGATGATCATTATCTGATAAACTGCACAGTCTCGATTTTATATAGCGTACAAAATTCATCACACGGATTTATGTCACTAGTATTTATTTACTTATTTATTTGGACTTTACCTGCTTCAGGTGCACACAAAGTGGGTGCTGGACACAGACGCCTTTAACGAGTGGATGAATGAGGAGGATTACGAAGTAGATGAGAACAGGAAGCTGGTGAACTTCCGCCAGCGCATCTTCCTTAAAGAGGAGGAGGTAAGCTAACACAGCTGGATGTGTTCCACACTCGGCTGCTCGGGTCTGAGTACCTGCATCTTCCAACACTGTTTAACACGACCCTCAGGAGAGTGTGTGTGTTTGTAAAACACCATACTTTCATACTTTATTAACTAGTTGTTGTTTTTTTACTAAAGAAATTTTGATGCATTCTGGGTAATCTGATCCGTAATGGTATAGTAGGTTTATTTTTGTACACAACAGTAACGTTGAACTGACTGATTAAATCTGCGTGTGTGTTATAGCAGTGTTGGAACACAGTGTGTGTTTGTGTTGTGTTTAGTAATCGGCTGCTCAGGCCTACCTCATCCATCCTTATCACCCAGACACTTTCCACCTTTCCTCCTCTTCCTCCTCACCTTTCCTCCCTGCTGTGTGTGAAACCGTTCCATTCTCTCATTCATTCTTGCATTCTTTCTCTCATCCCTCATCCTGTTGCTGTGGTTACTGATCAGTCTTCCCGTACACCTGATCGTAAGGAGCGAAAGTCCATGGCTGGAGGGAAGAAGAGGCGGCGTTCCCCGTCCCCCCCGAGCACCCCTGCAGAGTCCCGCAAGAAGGGCAGCAAGAAAGGGTATACACACACACACACACACACACACACACACACACACACAGAGTGTTAGGAGGGTGTTCAGAACCAATCTCACAATTGTCTTTGTGGATTCAGGAACGCCGGGCCGCACTGGAAGCGCAGAGGTCATCGTGATGATGATGAACAGGATGAAGATCTCACCAAGGACATGGAGGATCCGTCTCCTGTCCCGGGAATGGAGGAGGTTTCTCTGCCCAAAAATGGTTAGCAGCTGTGCGCACACAAACACGCTCACGTTATTTAGTGGGATTGGAACAGAGCACAGATTTTAGTCGTGTTTAAAGTTGATAGTTGTGGTTTTTCTTTTGCTGCAGTTAATCAGAAGAAGGACAGTGAGAACGCACCGGTCAAAGGAGGAACCATGGCTGATCTAGGTAAGAGCACCCCCTTTCTACATACACTTACATAAATCACTACAGTTGTGTGTGTGTGTGTGTGAGAACAAGTCAATTAATGTTTACCTACAGTGTTTGTTCTGTACTGACAGGAATAATGTTAATTCTCTCTCTCCCGCTCCCTCTCTCTCTCTCTCTCTCTCTCTCTCTCTCTCTCTCTCTCTCTCTCTCTCTCTCTCAGATGAACAGGAAGATGGCTCTGTGGGTTCTGGGGGGAAGGTAGGCAATATTATCAAGAGTGAAGATCTGTTGGTGTTTACTCTGTGATGCTGATTGTGAAAACTGTACAGTTTATCAGCAACAGATGATGCAGACGTGTGTGTGTGTGTGTGTGTGAGACAGGACGATGATGAACAAGGCAAATCGGAAGTAAATCGTCTCATGGACTCTGGCGAGGACAACGTGACGGAGCAAACGCATCACATCATCATTCCCAGCTACTCCGCCTGGTTTGACTACAACTCGTAAGAGCATCTGTCTCACTTCCTGTGTGTGTGTGTGTGTTGTGGGCTCTTATTATAGTTTGATTAAAGTGATTAAAGTGTTCATGATAAATTCTCACAAAAATAATCTTTCTAGATTTCTTTTGATAACTGATGAAGCAACAGATCTGGTGTTAATGTTCCTATTTACATTTGTATAAATGTTTTTTCTTTCAGTATTTATTATAAATTATTTTTCTACATAAAATGATTCTTACTTTATTTAATGTTATCAAACAGTTCTTATGTTAATAGGTCTTATTTAATCTGCAAGTTGTAATGTGATATTAGAAACTGCTTTTCAGCGTGTCTTATTATTATTCTTTTTATTTTATGTTTTTTTATGGGAGATTTTGTGTTGTGTGTGTGTGTGTGTGTGTGTGTGTGTGTGTTCCCAGGATTCATGAAATAGAGAGACGAGCCTTACCCGAGTTCTTCAATGGAAAAAACAAGTCTAAATCCCCAGAGATGTGAGTTTTGTTTATTTTCCAAATTCATTGTTGTAATTTTCGTTTTTGAACATGTTCTCAGTTAAACTGTGTATACGTTTAATAAACTCCAGTCCTGTATGTTTCTTTACTACATTTATTAGTAGATCCTCCTAAAATCCAGACAAGAAATGCCAGATCCTAAGAAACGTCTGTGTTTATGTATTTATTGATGTATGTTAATGTATCATTAATAGCACTGGTTATGTATTGTTTATAAACTAAACCTCATGTTTCTCCACCGTTTTGTTGGTGTAGATATCTGGCGTATCGGAACTTCATGATCGATACGTACCGACTGAACCCTCAGGAATACCTCACCTCCACTTCCTGCAGACGCAACCTCACTGGAGACGTGTGTGCTGTCATGAGGTAGTTACACACACATGCTCTCTCTCACACACTCACACACACACACATGGAGTTATTAATCAATCCAATACCTGTGTGTCAGGGTGCATGCATTTCTGGAACAGTGGGGTCTCATTAACTATCAGGTGGATGCAGACAGCAGGCCTATGCCGATGGGCCCTCCACCCACACCACACTTTAACGTCCTGGCTGATACACCGTCAGGCCTCGTCCCGCTACATCACCGCCCCCCACAGGTCAGTATGCACACACACACAGCTTCCTTACTGTTATAACTTTTTATAAACGGTTATAAATCTTTAACCGTTTGCAACACACACACTTGCGAGGTGAGTTACATTATTCTGTTTTATCTTCAACACCCAGACAATTGCCTGCTTTCAGGTGGATAAAATTGAACTCCATCTTTTTCTTAACTGAAGCCCTACTCATGAGACTTACCTGACCTGTTGCATGTTTAATTAGCGAATAAACATTGTAGATTTTTTTTTGGTCCTTTTTTAAAAACAATTTATTTTTCTGTGTGTCAGGTTCCTTCAGCTCAGCAGATGCTTAACTTTCCAGAGAAAAGCAAAGAAAAACCGATAGACCTGCAGAACTTTGGCCTCAAGACAGATATATACTCCAAGAAGAATCCTAAGGTGAGCTCCTGGAGCCCTAACTCTGAAAGTGAACACCTGAGCATTTAGATGAACTTTTAAGGCCACAGTCTGGAAAATCCCAGATGATCTCTTGCTGCTTGTGCAGTGTCTCAGACATGGCTGTAGAATAAAATTTCTAAACATTTGTCTGTTTTCCAGAGTAAAGGAGGAAGCGGAACGCGAGAATGGACCGAGCAAGAAACTCTGCTGCTGTTAGAGGTGTCAAAATCATTCTTCTGAGAGTCTACTTTTGATTTTTGAGTTTCTCTCCACGGTGAACCATTAGGGGATCGTTTTTTTTTTTAAGGTAATAATGAATTTTCTGTGTGCTCCAGGCCCTGGAGATGTACAAGGACGATTGGAACAAGGTTTCCGAGCACGTTGGCAGCCGAACACAGGACGAGTGTATACTTCACTTCCTGCGGCTGCCCATCGAGGACCCGTACCTAGAGAGTTCGGAAGCGTCTCTTGGACCACTTGCCTACCAGCCCGTCCCCTTCAGCCAGTCCGGGAATCCCGTCATGAGCACTGTGGCCTTCCTCGCATCTGTGGTGGACCCCAGAGTGGCCGCAGCTGCTGCTAAGGCAGCTCTCGGTGTGTGTGTGTGTGTGTGTGTGTGTGTGTGTAAAACCATAGTGCATGTATACTGTTTACATGATCATATATGTCTATGATTGTCCTAGTCCACATTCTAATGTATTGATAATGCGGTTTCATTGGTACTCTTTAAGAAGCTCTTGCTGCATATTATGTATCACATACTACTGTATAAAATAGTATAGTGAAATATTGGGACCATTTTGTTCCTATGGTTACCACGTGTGATACTATTTAGTAAAGTAGTACCAAGTGATTTAAGGGAAAGCTTCAACACCTAGCTAACAGTACATATATAAGTTATGTGATATAGTTGTTAACATTTGACCTGTCGTGTGTGTGTGTGTAGAGGAGTTCTCCCGTGTGAGAGAGGAAGTCCCAGCTGAGCTGGTCGAGGCTCATGTAAAGAAAGTGCAGGAGGCAGCGAGAAGCACGGGGAAAGTTGACCCCTGCTATGGCCTGGAGAGCAGTGGCATCGCAGGAACAGCAGCAGAGGAAGAGAAAACCGGTACGAATCTGTTCTAATCCATACGATCTGTAGTGTGATAGCATGCACAGTGATGTATGAGCTATAGCTTCACCCTTCAGAGCTGTTGGAGGAAACATTAAAGTAAACAGGAGGACTTATACTGGCACTGATCTGTTATACCAGTCCTTAACACCAGATGGCATCATCTCTCCAAGTGACACACCAAACAGAAAGAACTGATTTGTTGTTTATATAAGTCATTTGAAACTTGTTCATATGCTGCGTGCTTTGAATGCGATTACATAATCGGATACGGTTTGAATCTTTACACTTAGATGGCACCACTGGAGGAAGATTATATCATTTTGAAAAAAAAGGTTGTTCCAGATGTGTTGCAGATGTGTGATGAACCTGCTTAATAACCTTTGCCTACAACATCACTATATAGAATTATGTTGTATGTTGTAGTTCTTTTCACCATGCTGACCAGGACAGATTAGTAGTTTAACTGTAGGTTAAACCAGGTAGGTAAGCAGGTTAACATCACCTCATGTTGATGCTGTATCATTTAATACAGAGCTCTAACACACTTCATCTGTATATCGAAAAATACCTTCAACAGGCTGCATAATAAAGTTTTAAATATAAGAGTACCATACGCTGGGGTCAATACTACAAACATATGGGTCTGCTCTGATGTCACACATTTGCTTTGTTAAAACAAAACACACACACATGTACAGTTCATGCTTGTTTTTGCTGCAAAGGACCACCATTGTATTGAATTGAGTTTTATCAGTGTGCAGACGGAGACAGAGAAACAGTGTAGCCTGGATATCTTATTAAACAGAGTAAAAAGGAAATTGCACGAAACGTGCGACGTTTTAATGGTGATTTCTTTGGTTGTGCTGTTTGTTTCTCAGAGACCACAGAAACGGAGAAGACTGAAACAGATTCTGAGTCTCAGCAGGGAGAGAAGGTGAGTTTCTTTATTAGAATCAGAATCTCTGTTCAGTTGGTGCAGAGTCTTCACAATTGTAAAATGAGCTGACATTCTCTTATCAGTGTTGAAACGTCTTCAAGCATTGCCATGTGATGATTGTGTGTTTGTAGACGGAGTCCAAGGATGAAACTGAGAAAGCGAGCGAAGCGGCAGAGAAACCAGCGGAGGCCGAGAAAGTGAAGAGCGAGACTGCAGAGAAACCCGAGGGTGAGGAAGACGAGAGCGATGGAGGCGAGACAAAGGAAGCGAGTGCTGCTGATGGTAACACACTGTCACTGTAAACTGAACTAGTTTTATAGAATTTGACCAGGACCAGGGCCTTTTCATAACAGATTTATATAAATGTTTATATTGACTGTTTGCTAATTAGTGTCTGTTTAGTGTATATACTAGTGTAGTGGAAGGATGTGGATGGTTTACTCTGACGGTGTGTGTGTGTGTGATCTGGTGTCACTCTTTTGATGACTTCAGAGAAAGAAAAAGAGGAGGCAATGGAGGTGACCGAGGGAGGGAAGGAGGGAGAGGAGGAGGAGACGGCGGATGAGGGCAAGAAGAAACTGGAGCTTGATATCGGAGAGGGAAACATTGCTACTGCCGCAGCTGCTGCTCTCGCCTCTGCTGCCACCAAGGCTAAGGTAAAACACATACACACACTCATTTATAACCGTTCACAGTCACCAGACTGTGTCACCAGACAATGTGCCTCAAAACACTAGATAATGATGTGTTCAAGCATTCTGCAAGATAAAGTGCAAGATTAACGGCTGATATCACTGCTACAAACGAAACCAGTAGAACACAGCTGGAGTTACAACATGCTTCAGCAAACAGTGTAATTGTGCTTATTTTGGTTCCCCATGTTGGAGTAATGAGTATTGTTAGTACCATGGAGACACTATATGAAGACACATCTCACACTGAAGTTTTATCATTCTCAGCTGATGGAAGGTGTGAGTGTGTAGTCTGGACACAGTTCTCTGGACATTCTCTGGATATTTTAGTGTTTTATGGTTCGAGCAGAAGTGTCTACGCTCATAGCAGATTGTGAGCATGTGTGTCCCTTTCCTATCAGCACTTGGCAGCAGTGGAAGAGAGGAAGATCAAGTCTCTGGTGGCACTGCTGGTGGAGACACAGATGAAGAAGCTGGAGATTAAACTGCGTCACTTCGAGGAGCTGGAGACCATCATGGATCGGGAGAAAGAGGCGGTGAGGCTACAACATCATCTCCACTTACTGCTTCAGCTCAGTAATAAATGTTTATATATGAAGGTTAAATCTCTGTGTGTGTGTGTGTGTTGGTTTCTCTCTTTCTCCTTTTCTCTCTGTCTCTTTCACTTGCGCCCTCTACAGCTGGAGTTGCAGAGGCAGCAGCTGCTGACAGAGAGGCAGGCTTTCCACATGGAGCAGCTAAAGTATGCAGAGATGAAAGCACGTCAGCAGATGGAGCAACAGGCGGCGGCGGCGGCTGCAGCTCAGCATGGACAGCTGGCCCCGCCTTCCCATCTCGGTGCCCCTCCCCCAGGACACGGAGCTCCTCTTCCCCATGGTGCACCACCTCCATCTCAAATACCGCCACCAGGTATGAACCCTGGGCCTGGATATCCCACAATGCCCCACCTCATGGGACCGCACCATCCTCCACAGACAGGTCAGCACATACGTGTGTTTCTGCTCTGAACAAACCCCTGATGCTTGTTAATTTGCTCCATTCAGGATCACTAGATTTCAGGTTCTGCTTACCCACAATGCATTCTGTGTGTGTGTGCGCGCAGGGCCGATGGTTGGACCAGGGCAGCCCATGTCTGGCCGTATGATGCCCGGTGCCCCCCCTGGGGCGATGCCTGGAGCTCCACCAGGCGCGATGCCTCCAATGATGGGCTCCAGACACCCTGGAGCCCTGAACGGCATGTGTGAGTGTTTATTACTCGTTACTCTACAGCGCTCATTGGTGGTCAGGTGTTGATTAGTTCTCTATGACAGTAGTGCAGTTTTATATTAATATGCTCGCTTTGATACGTTATCGTTTCTATAGTAACGGCTCTTTCACAGGTACAACGGACGATCCCCTGATGAATGTGATATTAAAAAGCTGAAGTTTTCTTACAGTACATAGACATTTCTGTAACATTTGATGGAACGTGCTCTTTGCAGTTTCTCATTAACGTTGAAGGTAGCGTTTTTTCCCCGAGAGGTTGGTGAGGGACAACAGCCGAGAATAACGTCATTCAACTATAACTCACAGGAAGTGATGTAATAACATGTAAACAGGAACTTCAGGATCTTAATCACTTATTTCATTCTTACAGACCCTGGTCCTCCTGCTCCTCCCCCTCCTTCGTCTTCTGCTACACAGCCTGATGGGATACCGCCAGCTCCACCCACCTCACTTCCTGTGCGCCCACCTGAAAACTAACACGCCCACACAAACACACATTTGCATCTGTCTCCATTTTAACGCAGCTCCTGATTATAGATCTGCTCCAACACCTTATCCCTTATCTTACCTGCCTGTGAATGGTGTGACCTTGTGCTACTGATACACACTTGACACTGTTAACTCGGAGCTGGTGAACAGCTTTTATGTGTGTGTGTGTGTGTGTGTGTGTGGCAGTCAAGCTGAGCTTCTTTTCTTCCTTATCTCTTAGAATCTACCTCTCTGCTGGACTGTGTGTGTGTGTTATGATGCACTCTGGCTTGTAACACAATAGAGATTAATATAAGACACACTTTCTCTTACACACATGTGCACACATTAGCTGAGTGCTGGAGGTGTGTGTGTGTTTGGCCTTTAGAGCTCCTAAAATAGTTCTGCTTTTCTCTACCTCTGTGTCTACTACCTCTCCCCCTCTCTCTATCTTTTTGTCTCTATAATCTATTTATTTCTTTTCCTTCTCTGCTTCTTTCCCTCTCTCTCCCCCTCTCTCTGTCTGTCTCTCTGCCCATGTGACTGCTGCATTACTGCTGTGTGGAGGTTGGTTTTTATCCTCCTTTTCCTCAGGTGATCATTTTTCCCACACTACATTACAGCACACACACACACACTGTTACACACTCGTGTAGAGCTTCCACACTGTACTGTTCTGTGAGACAGGAGCTGTCTCTCTCTCTCTCTCTCTCTCTCTCTGTATCATTGCTTTATGGCTGTGTATGAGTTTAAGCTTGATGATGATGATGATGATGTAGTATTTTTAAGAGAATAAACTTTGTGTAGACGCCTGTGTTCTTGGCACATTGAGCTTTTTAACCTGTAAGTGGTACTGAAACCCTGAAATAAACTGCTGTGGCCCTTTTTATATGCACATGTCTGTACTCTCTGTCTGTTTTGAGAACACTCACCTTCTGTGATGAAGATCCTGATAACATCACCTCCAATATGGCTAGTTCTGCTGTGATAAAGAGGAACCTGAGCTCCTCTATGCTGGAGGTTGTGAAATTTGTTTTTCATGAAATTCCTGTAAATCCAGAACATCTGTATCCACCTGGTGCTCCTGAGTGAGAAGAGAAACGAGGGTAAGGCCGGAGCTGCTGGACTTCAGATGATGGACCCTGCATGGATCACTGCAGCGTTCTCTCTGGAACATACCGTGGAGGTGAAGCTCTGTATGAGGTTTCCAGCGGTCAGCAGACCTCCTTCTCCACAGAGGCTTCTAGAAGAGTTTTAGAGTGTCCATCAGAAACACAGGCTGCTTCACTCACTCAGAGACGACGAAGAAGTCTTAGAGCTTCATCCAGAACATTGGCTCAAGACCAGCTTTAATGACCGAATGTGAGAAATAAAGAAAGATTCGACACACAGCCAGAAACCAGGAGGAATAAAACCATCCTTCAGTTAGGAGGAAGGGAAGGGCTGTGG
>JAUCMX010000020.1:20514736-20524736 GCA_033459395.1 Hemibagrus guttatus
ACGTCCCTGAGTGTGTTATTCCTCTCAAAGATTTATTTATCATTAATTACAGAAGATTAAAGAGCAAACGCTATTTATAGCTTTAAATTCACCATTCCGGAGCGCTGACACTGGAGACTCCTTCCATGTTAAATAAACGTCTCCTAACGTCACCGTGTGAAGAGTCTGCTGTATATGTCTGTGTGTCTCTGAGCGGTTACTATGGAAACAAGAAGTTATTAGAGGTTTGTGTAATGACCGACGGTCAGTTTGTGGTTTGAGGATTTCACACACACTGCGTTTTCTTCTTTACCTGTTTCTGATTATGAACAATATCCACACAGAGCTGTTTCCAGATCTGAGCACTGATTTGTCTATGATTTACACACACACACACACACACACACACACACACACACACACACACACACACACACACACACTCAATCACACACGTCATACATACACACTAAGGGCTCCAGCAAAGAAAGTCACAGCAAAAATATTTGTGTGTGTGTGTGTGTGTGTGTGTGTGTGTGTGTGTGTGTGTGTGTGTGTGTGTGTGTGTGTGTGTGTGTGTCCAGTAGGTTAGTTCTCCCTCCTCAGCTAGACAGCTAAAAACAAATAAATGATAATGAGGTTCTGTCCAGCACAAACACACCTCACCGGAGCTTCATTTCATTTCCTTTCCAATATTTCTGTCTACAGAGCTCCAGAAATTATTGATGTTTCATTTCTTGAAGTCTGCAGGACACACACACAGGACACACACACGACACACACACAGGACACACACACAGGACACACACACGACACACACACAGGACACACACACGACACACACACAGGACACACACACGACACACACACAGGACACACACACAGGACACACACACGACACACACACAGGACACACACACGACACACACACAGGACACACACACAGGACACACACACAGGACACACACACGACACACACACAGGACACACACATGACACACACACAGGACACACACAGGACACACACACAGGACACACACACAGACACACACAGGACACACACACAGGACACACACACAGACACACACACAGGACACACACACGGACACACACACAGGACACACACAGGACACACACACAGGACACACACAGGACACACACACAGGACACACACACAGGACACACACACAGGACACACACACGACACACACACAGGACACACACACGACACACACACAGGACACACACACGACACACACACACAACACACACACAGGACACACACACGACACACACACAGGACACACACACAGGACACACACAGGACACACACACAGGACACACACACGACACACACACAGGACACACACACGACACACACACAGGACACACACACAGGACACACACACAGGACACACACAGGACACACACACGACACACACACAGGACACACACACAGGACACACACACGACACACACACAGGACACACACACGACACACACACACAACACACACACAGGACACACACACGACACACACACACGACACACACACAGGACACACACACGACACACACAGGACACACACACGACACACACACAGGACACACACACGACACACACACAGGACACACACACAGGACACACACAGGACACACACACAGGACACACACAGGACACACACACAGGACACACACACAGGACACAACTTTATTTCTGGGCAGAAGGTAATACAGAGATTATTTACAAAAGACAAGAAAAAAAATAGGAAAAAAAAGCAAAGAGGGGAAACAGAATAAAAGCCCAAATATAGCTCATTACACTCAATGTACATTTATTTAGATTTAATCACACATTCAGTCCATCACCTATAGACTGTGTAAGCTTTACAGATTACACTCAGTAACAGAGAGCGATGAGACAGGACTGTCCAAACCATCTAGTGATTTATTTCTGCTCTGATTGGCAGAACATCAGGTTGGAGCTGTGCTCTGTGTGTGTGTGTGTGTGTGTGTGTGTGTGTGTGTGTGTGTGTGTGTGTGTGTGTGTCTACTCACCCTAACCTTTCCCACTCACAGCTGTATTTATTCATTTTTAATGAGTCTCTGTGTGATTTATTTTTAACTCTGGTAACAAGCTGCTTTACTTTCACTTCACATTAAATTAACCTGGAGAAGCTGATTAACTCTCTCTCACACACACACACACACACACACACACACACACACACACACACACACATCATACACACACAAATCATACACACATACAGAAGCTGATTAACTCACAGCACAGAGACCAGGAGTTTCACATCTCACACACACACACATCACACACACACACACTTCACCTCACAGAACACTTCACCAGATGAGCAGTGCTGCAGTAATGTCCAGCTGTGATGTTCAGTCACACTCTGTGAGCGCTGCAGTTTTAGAAAACTCATCATCACTGAGTCTGATGATGTGAAGATTCTCTCAGTGCTGTGTGTGAGAAACGTCCTGCACTGTTCACCGCCTCACTTCACTCTCCATCTGTTTTCATTCACAGGAAGGTCATTTTTCTTGTCTACATACACACACACACACACACACACACACACACACACACACACACACACACACACACACACACACACAGAGTCCTGCTCACTCACAAAAGGTTGTGTTAAATCACCCGTGGAGTTTCTTTCTCTGTCTCACAATACCACTGTGTGGAGGAATGACACCGACCCCCAACACCAACACCAACACCTCCTCCACCTTCTCCTCCTCCATTTCATTCAACACCAACACCTCCTCCACCTTCTCCTCATCCATTTCATTCAACACCAACACCTCCTCCACCTTCTCCTCCTCCATTTCATTCAACACTAACACCTCCTCCACCTTCTCCTCCTCCATTTCATTCAACACCAACACCTCCTCCACCTTCTCCTCCTCCATTTCATTCAACACTAACACCTCCTCCACCTTCTCCTCATCCATTTCATTCAACACCAACACCTCCTCCACCTTCTCCTCCTCCATTTCATTCAACACTAACACCTCCTCCACCTTCTCCTCCTCCATTTCATTCAACACCAACACCTCCTCCACCTTCTCCTCCTCCATTTCATTCAACACCAACACCTCCTCCACCTTCTCCTCCTCCATTTCATTCAACACTAACAAGGAGAACCTTCTTCTCAACTTCATCCATCAGTGTGTTTCTCCTTCACTTTAACAACTCGTTTAAGAGAACCCACTGCCTCTCCGCTCCTCGTTCTCCTCTGTGTTCTCCTGCTCCTCCTTTAATGAATAATAAAATCCAAACCCAGATGTTCACTTTGGACCATGTGGCACAGATTACACTGAAATGCTTTTTATTACAAACAGAATTTTGGAAACAGAGGAAACAAGTGCGATGTTGAGAGAAACACACAACACCAAGCTCAACATCTACAGAGCATTTACACTGCAATGGTGTTGCTTCTTACAGGTTCCTAACACGTGTCCTGGAGAACCGCTTGGATAACCTCCTGTCCTGGAGAACCGCCTGTCCTGGAGAACCGCCTGTCCTGGAGAACCGCCTGTCCTGGAGAACCGCCTGTCTGGTCCTGCACATTTCAGTGTTTTTCCTCTAAACACATACTTCAGTTAGAGCTGCAGAACCCTGAACTGCACAGGACCCAGGGTTCTCCATGTGTAGGATCTGTGCTGAACTTTACCCCAAATTCACAGCCTTACAGCAACAACAACAACAACAACAACAACAACAACAACAACAACAACAACAACAACAACAATAACAACAGTCCCAAACTAACTTTACTAACTTCAGTGTGTCTGGTGTAAATCTATAAATAAACACATACAAGTAAACAAACAAAAACAAATAAATAGACAGAAAGATTCATACACAGATAAATAAGCAAAATAAATAAGTAGGTGAATAAATAATTAATAATACTAAATAACTAAAACTAAATGTTAAACCATTTAAACAGACAGACAGACAGACAGACAGACAGACAGATAGATTGCATGTTTTCATGATGATGTTGATTGTGTCATGTGTTTACATCCGTGTGCTGCCAAAACTCCGCCCGTGGGGGAAAAGGGGTAGGGGGCGTGGGAGCTGACACACACACACACACACACACACACACACTCTCTCTCTCTCTCTCTCTCTCTCTGTCTCCCTCCCTCTCTCTCTCTCTCTCTCTCTCTCTCTCTCTCTCTCTCTCTCTCTCTCTCTGTCTCCCTCCCTCTCTCTCGCTCTCTCTCTTTCCCTCTCTCTCTCTCTCTCTCTCCCTCCCTCTCTCCCTCCCTCTCTCTCCCTCCCTCGCTCTCTCTCTCTCTGTCTCTCTCTCTCTCTCTCTCTCTCTCTCTCTCTCTCTCTCTCTCTCTCTCCCTCTCTCTCTCTCCTATAGGCTGGAGGTAAAGGCGCGCACGCGTGGGTTCTGTGCTGAAGATCCAGCGGTTGCGCCGTGCTCGTGCTCGTGGCCGTGCACGCGCGTGGGAGAACTCACACTGTTTTTTTTCTCCGTCTTGCACGAGGACTTATCGGTGCGGCGATGGAAACCCTAATAACGCGCCAAATACCATCACAGTGTTAATTAAGGAGGAGCGAGAGAAGGAGAAGAAGAAGCTGAGACAGAAGACATGAAGACGCAGAGCGGAGGACAGGACGTAGAGTGAGAGGATCAGCGCGCGCACAGAACCGTCACAGCGACCGGGGGAGAAGAGAAGATAAACACCGTGTGATATTACAGAAGAGTTTTATTAGAAGTGTTCGGATGAAGATGAAGATGAAGATGAGGTTCTGCTCAGGATGCTGGATCTCTGTCATGTCTGCGCTGCTCGCGCTGCTGCTCATCCCACTGGACGCACAGGGTAAGAAATCTCTCTCTCTCTCTCTCTCTCTCTCTCTCTCCCCCTCTTTTTACTTCCCAAATCCAAACTGCTAATATGATCTGGCATGCACTCGATGTGAGACACGCAGGGCGTGAGACACGCAGGGCGTGAGACACGCAGGGCGTGAGACACGCAGGGCGTGAGACACGCAGGGCGTGAGACAGTGACCTAGAACCCGCGCTGGAAAGCGGGACAGTCGGTCAGGGGGAATGCTAATGCAGCGCTGCTCAGTTACCCCAGAGTGGAGATGAGGAGGAGAACCGGACATCCCGAAACCAGAAGGAAGTCATGAGCGTGACTACACACTGCAGCTGTGACAGCACGCGACGGGCTTACCGGGAGCTCGAGATAACAGCGCGTGCGTCGTAACGCGGGGTTCCGGTTTCAGTGCCGTTTCACTCACGCGCTCGATTAAAGAGATTATCGACAATTAATCACGCAGAGTCCAGGGTTCTGTTTCTGATCAGATATTCAGAGGAGTGGAGGGAGGGAGGGAGGGAGGGATGAAGAGTGAAACCTAATGAAGCGCCGCACAAAGCGCCGCGTTCCCACAATCCGACACACCGTCCAGCTCGTCCAGCTCGTCCAGCGGCCTGGACATCTTCTCCCTCACACTGCGCTCCACTGCTCTGATCCATGGGCTCTAGAATCCCAACACCTTCGTGTTCTAGAAGCTCAGCTATGTTCTAAAATGTGTGTGTGCGTGCGTGCGTGTGTGTGCGTGCGTGCGTGCGTGCGTGTGTGTGTGTGTGTGTGTGTTCAGAATGCCAGCGCATTCTGTGTTCTGTTGTCTGTGTTCTAGAATCTTATTTCTCTTCTGGAACTGCAGTGTGTTCGTATTGTGTCTTCAGGAGAACCGAGAGTAAAAAACGGAATCACGGACACAACCCGAATACAAAGGTACCAGAGGGCCAGTTCTAGCAGTTGCATGATTTTTGCACCAACCTGCTGCAGTGCATTGTGGGATATCAGGAGTGGGCTTCCCTTTCTATAAGCGTAAGCATTCTATAAAATGGCAGAACTTGTGCACTTGGTATGTGGAAGGTTGTGAGTTCGAAGCCCAGGTCCACCAAGCTGCCAGTGCTGGACCCCTGAGAAAGGCCCTTAACCCTCAGTTGTTTAAAATGAAATAAAATAAGTCACTCTTGATAAGTGGTTCTGCAAAATGGCGGAAATGTTATCAGGGTGCAGTGAATTAGCACAGGGCTGCATAATGAAATTCAGGGTACTGTGTTATATGGATACACATTTTGTTGAAACAGCTACCTAGTGCACGAAGCTACCGAAAGCGACGATGACGTCACACCCGATCGGGTTAAACCTCACAGGCGCGCGTGCGGTTAGTGCACCAATGAGAGTGCTCCTCTTCCCTTCCCCCTCCCTTCACTCGTCCGTTTCCACGGCAACCGAGCGCCGCGGCTCTCTCCGTACGGGCGGTGATAATGACCGATCTGAGGGAAATGCTCCGGTTTTTATCAGGAATAAATTCGCATTGTCTTCGAGGTGAAATGACACCAAAACGTCCTCGTAAAGCATTTCACTTTATTCACATCTTGTCCACGCGTGTCCGTGTTTTATTCGTGGGAAATGTTTCAGCACACCCCCCCCCTCCTCCGCAGTGGTTCAGTCCTTTGTTCAGCGCTTTTTGATGGAAACAAAAGAGAAAAGGATGCTCAGTGTTTTCGGTGTCACTGCATCTTTTCGACGTTTTTTCAATCAAATCCCTTTGTCTTGCGTGCTTCTTGTCTTCCAGTCGACGTGGTCGTGCAATAAAAGAGATTTAAAGGAGAGCAGGTTTATTAATGAGTGAGAAATGAAACTAAAATGAAATCTTCACGCGCTTCTGATGATGTCACTTCCACAGCAGATCATTTCTGCATTTTAAATGGAAAGATTTAAGAGTTTTTTTAGTGTTTTGTGTATTTTGTGTAGTTGTGCATACTATAGGTTTATATTTTTTGCCCTGTGTGTATTTTGTGTAGTCACATGTCAGTGTCCAGATGACAAATAAAAGACTGTGACATTGACACCAGTGAAGAAATGCAGGTCTTGTGCTGCTGACCATCTCACCTGTCTCACCCATTTCACCTGTCTGTCCTCTACAGATGTTTTGGAACCTGCTCAGCATCTGTTTGTTCTCTTGAATCTCACACACACTCACTGGCTTAGACACATGCACTGACAGCACTGATTCTGAGTCAGTGTGAGGGCTTCAGGCCAGAGGATCACATCTGGAAACATCTGAATGCTTTAGTGAGCAGTTAGCAACCGTTGGTGTGAGTTTTTGGCGTGTTGCTATGGAAACGCTTGTTTCAGAGACACTGGCTTTTCGTTTTGGACTCGTCTCTGCTGCAGAAAGAACATGAAGGAACATGACGCCGATGAATTTGTGTGTACTGTAAAAAGATGTATTTATCATGACGTGGACAAACTCCGGGCTAGGAGGTGAATATGTAGGTGGAATGGGTTATGGGGGCGTGGCTTTCAGCAGAATACTGAAGGGTGGGGCTGAATTTACCTTTAGCCTTTACCTTTAAATATATAATGAGAATAATGTGTTTGTGTGTGTTCAAGTGAACTCTCCCAACACTCATTTCATTATTCTGTCCATCTAGTGTGCGTGTGTGTGTGTGTCTGTGTGTCTGTGTGTGTCTCCTCATCCATACTCACTCTGAGCCAGTTCCCATGGCAACACATTTCTCTGGCGCAGCACCTGTTGATCAGTGAGGCGAAGACGAGAATGCGACTATTCACACACACACACACACACACACACACACACACACACACACACACACACGATTAATTAAACAGTGTTAAGGTACTGTGTGCATGTGTGTGTGTGTGTGTGTGTGTGTGTGTGTACAGAGGTGTAATTTTTGAGCCGTTTCAGAGTTGTTGAGGTTAACAGGTTAATTGTACAAAACTCTGCTTTCAGAAAAGTTTCCATGTACACTCGATCCCTCACACTCGATCCCTTAAAATCGATCCCTCACATTTGATCCCTCACAATAAAACCCTCACACTCGATCCCTTAAACTCTAACCCCACACTTGATCTCTGAAACTCAGTCCCTTGCTATCGATCCATCACACTAGATCCCTTACTCACTTGAACCCTCAGATCCAAAACCCTCACACTCGATCCCTCACACTCAATGCCTCAAACACGATCACTCACACACTTAATCCCTTACACTTGATCCCTCAAACTCGAACCCTTACACTCGATCCCTCAAACTTGATCCCTCACAATCAATCCCTCACACATTGGAACCCACACACTCGATACCTCAAGCTCAAACCCTCACACTTGATCAGGGTTTAATCAGAAATCATGACTTTCGATGTTGTGATGAAGACCTCTGGATTGTTGCTTGGTCTCATTGTGTGTGTGTGTGTGTGTGTGCGTGTGTGTGTGTGTGTGTGTGTGTGTGTAAGGAACTAGGGGCACGGCTCTGTTGCAAATCAAAGTCCGACCCTTTGAGAGAAATCAGTCGTACAATGACGCCTTTGTGTCGCCCCTCAGAGAGCGCTACAGCGAGGCCCCTGCTTTTTCATGCCTTTGTGCACAGTTCTGTGAGATTTGCTGGACGAGGATGGAGCAGTGAGATGGTAGATCCTGAGCTGCCTGCTAAAATCCACTCTGCTCACTCTTCAAACAGATATTCATGAGTACAGGAAGTGATATCACTGTCGTAACCATTTTTTTGGTAAACATCATTCAAAAGACTAGAAGAAGCGTGACTCGACTGACAGCTTAATTCAGAGAGAAAACGTCCAGATTTATAATTAGCACCACGTTATTGAGCTGCCGGATTTCACTCGGACGAGAAAACAGTCGCTTCTAGAAATGAAAATGTAACAATGTCCAGAAAAGACAGAGTGAAATGAGATGACTGGACATACGCTCCACCATCTGTAGCTCACATTTTAATCTCAACATTATAAAACAACCTCTTTCATTTTTAACACCTGGTGTAGATTAGCATTAGCCTAGCATTAGAGGTCGGTGTGGAAATCTTTACAGTCACCTCAGAAACAATGTTCATCTGAACAACGGCTCAGTGATGAACATCTGCATCACTTCTAATGCTCAAGCCATGCCTTCAGGGTTTAGGCCACACCCCTTAGCTGAGGCTAATGCTGGTGATGAATGACACAACCTCTGTGATCTTCCCTGTTTTTTCTCTCTGTGACTTCCTATTTTTGTTTTTGGTTATTGAGGACATCTTTAACTGATCGCATATTTTAGACTCAGATCGGATACGTGTAAACTGCTCGGATCAGATTTTTTGGATTAGATGTTCTTTTTGAAGTTACTGATGATAGCGTCGGCCAAATTCATCATTTTGTAAAACTACAAAAGTGCTGAAGACTACGATAGCTGTGAGAAGTCCTCATCTCACATCCTGTAAATAAAACATTCAATAATTACCGCTAGGTTTTATTCTTCTCCTTTATCCTCTCCCAGTTAGTCACAGCTCGTTTCCTCATAACGTGGTCATTAGCACACGCTTCTCACTGAGGTAATTAGCCTGAGTGTGGAGTAAGGAAAGACAAGCTGGAGTAAAATCCTCAGAGATTTCACTTTATTAGACGTGTCACTGGAATATTATCTCTCTGATTCATGGTCTATAATGAAACCCAGAGCAAACACGTCTTGACATTTTTGGTCTTTCTGGAGATGGAGAACTTCCTGCTGTCACACACTCGTCATCTGCTTTTAATTTAAAGAGCAGAATGAGACGGACACATTCCTGATTCCAATACTCACGGTTTGCTGAAGCTGTTAGAGAAGACTGAGTCACACACACACACACACAGGTTTTTCTTTTCTTTTACATGTCAGTGTACTGCAGAAAGAGTTCACAGGATTCTGTATGTACAATGTTGATAGGAACTGGTCAGCGTGAGCTCATGAGCATGATGGTAATTCTCAGAATGTGTTTGCGTGTGAGAATTTGTACTGTTCTCATTACTTATTTGAGTTGCCTTCCTCAATTACGACTAACTTCACCTCCTTCACCTCCACAGCTAACTCTGTGCTGGGAAACATGACCCAGTCTGCTAACTCGACCTCTGTGGCAGCAGGAAGTGATGGAGCAAAGCTGGATGAGGAGA
>JAUCMX010000020.1:20534736-20549736 GCA_033459395.1 Hemibagrus guttatus
TGAA
Organism: Hemibagrus guttatus; assembly: GCA_033459395.1. Taxonomy (NCBI): domain Eukaryota; kingdom Metazoa; phylum Chordata; class Actinopteri; order Siluriformes; family Bagridae; genus Hemibagrus; species Hemibagrus guttatus. The sequence continues at coordinate 20,534,741 of JAUCMX010000020.1, forward strand.
TCTTTTCTGTCCATTCTTTTGCTCTCAACTGAAGAAGAACTTAGAAGGAGCGTCCATCTCAGCAGCACTTTTAAAGCGTGAGTGGACCAGCGCCCCCCGTGCTGTAATGTCTAACAGGTCGTTCATTTAGGCTTTTTTACTTTTGAGGGCTTCAATATGCCCTCGATCTCCGGTGGCCTCCAAATGCTGGAGTTCCACTATTTCTATCTCCAGAGCTTTCAGAGATCTAACAATGTCTCTTGTGATGTTGAGAGTGTACTGTTGACAAAAAACTTTGATTTGTACTTTAGTAAAATCCCACCACAGCTGAAGTGAGCTAAAAGCTGCCTTCTCTGATTTAAAACAATTCCATAAATAAATAAAAGACTCTCTAAAATTAGCGTCTTCTAAAAGTGCAGTGTTAAAATGCCAGTAAGCGCTCCTAGGTTTAACGTTCTCTTTAGTGATAGTACACTGGACCATGCTATGGTCAGAGATACCTACTGGAACAATAAAACACTGTGTAAAAAGCGTTAGCTGGTGTTTAAAACCATAAAAGCGATCTAGTCTTGCCAGGGAGAGTGAGTTGTCTATGGCATGGGCCCACGTGTACTGTCTCTTGTTCTTATTAAAGGTTCTCCATATGTCACTTAACTTGTGGGCCTCCGTCACCTCCCACAGACGCTTACGGGAAGCCATGTGAGGTTCTGCGTGGTTCCGACCCAAATCACCCGTAGTACAGTTAAAATCTCCACCCAGAATTAAAATATCTGCAGTGTCGCAGTCGGCAATAACATTGCTCAATGTGTCTAAAAAACCCATCCTCTCCACTGCACTGGTGGGAGTGTACACACAGATAAACACTAAAACCTCATTCTCATAAAAAGCTTTCACTTTTAAAAGCCTCCCAGTTAAAATCTCTTCAACTGAATAAGAACAAGGGATAAAATTGCGAGCAAAGAGCAAGGCGACTCCACCACTGAGTGATGTGTTATGGCTTAAAATCACCAACCCATCCCACTCCTTCACCCAATCAGCAGCATTGCTGATATCACTGTGGGTTTCCTGTAGCATGACATCATCAATGTGCTTCTGCTTTAAAAGACCATAGAGTTTTCCCTATTCACTCTCGTTATCAGTTTCTTCAGACGGAAAATTTCCACATGGAGAAAAGCTCCTTCTCTTCTGAAGAACTTAACATCATGAATGAAGTGTTTGCGGTCCGGGAAAAACTCTTCTAATGCGACATTCTTCTGCCATTTGGTGTTCCTTAAAAACTCTTTAATGTCCTCTGCACTATAAACCACATTAATCTGTTCCTTAATCTGTTGAGAATCTGAGATGCGGTCATCACTGTCTGATCCCCGTTCCTCCAACTTCGTCTCTTTTGTCACCTGTTTCTTTCCTCGTCCCTTACCTTGTTTTTTCCTTTTATTTGGCACTTTAAAAACGGGCTCATCCACCATGTCCACGTCTCCCCCGTCCCCCTGCACTAGTGTAGTGTCCGGTGTTTCCAGGCGGTTGCTCGGCACCTCCATGCCCGCCTCTGTCAGTGCAGCACTGCTCCAGAACCCACTGAGCTTTTCTCAGTAGAGGACAGCTTCTCCCGGTCCGGTCCGGTCGAGCCGAGCATGGCTCTTCCGGAGCCGGTTTGGCCGAGCACGGTTTTTCCGGGGCTAGTGTAGCTCCAGTGGGCTTCTGGGCTGCAGGCTGGGCTTGGGGCTAACTCTCCTTCGGGTCTCCTTGGCAGCCGGCCGAACCGCATTTGCAGGGGGAACGACTCCAGCCGGCTCGGCCACTTCCCGCCCTGGTCGCTCAGAAACACCGGGGTCACTCTGCCTCTCAGGGCAGGCCCGAACAAGATGTCCTGTTTTACCACACTTAAAACACTTAACGTCTGTATCAGAAGACACAAAGATGTTATAATCAAATCCATCTACAGTGAATTTAAACACAGCGGTCAGCTCCTCCACACCTTCTTTAAACACCAAGAACACCATTCTCCTAAACCACACCAAGTGTCTCACCAGTGGAGACTTACAGCCAACGGGGATTTTCTTAATGGGGGAGAGCGTTCCCCCGAGACAGCTCTTTACCGACAGCCTCGTCTGAGATAAAAGGAGGGACACAACATCGTCTCGTTACTGACCACTATTCCTTTCTGGGTCAATTTTCTCACTTTTTCAACATCATTAACCCCACCACATTACTGACCGCTATACAACATTCTTCTACACTCACCGGACACACTACACACACTACACACACTACACACACTACACACACACCGTGCCGGTGAGTCCAACTCTCACACAGCTTCGGGTTCAGATCCGCTATAGACATGCTTCACCAACACGCTACTCACACACACACACACACTCACACACACCTGCACACATGCGCACTCATTCGCTCACACACACAGTTATTTTCTACACACACACACACACACACACACTCTCACACAATAAATATATGAATAAACCGAGATATTAAACAGAAAATGATTGCATTTAGTGCTGAAAAAAAATTGGCAAAATGCCAACTGCTCTCACATACTCTACATGCCACACTCGCTCCTCCACTGCACATGTGCAGAGACAGAGAGAGAGAGAGAGGAGAGAGAGAGAGAGAGAGAGAGGAGAGAGAGAGAGACACAGAGAGAGAGAGAGAGAGAGAGAGAGAGAGAGAGAGAGAGAGACAGAGAGAGAGAGACACAGAGAGAGAGACACAGAGAGAGAGAGAGAGAGAGAGAGAGACAGAGAGAGAGAGACACAGAGAGAGAGAGACAGAGAGAGAGAGAGAGACAGAGAGAGAGAGACACAGAGAGAGAGAGACAGAGAGAGAGAGAGAGAGAGAGAGAGAGAGGTGTAAATGAAATGCATACTGTGAATAGAGAGTCTCTGAGGACAGGAAGTATCTCTGAGCCTCTTTAGAGCCATCAGCTGAGATCTACAGCCTCCAATGATCAATAACCAGTTGGAGAACAGCCAACACACACACACACACACACACACACACACACACACAAACACACACACACACACAGAGTAAAGGCAGGTGAATGGTTCTCCACATTATGAGGAAAAACTTCTCTTTTTTATGAGAAGATTCACAGTGTGAAGATAAACATCTCATCATTTTCAGGAATCATCTCCTTATCATGAGATACGTAGTGTCAGTGTGTCAGAGTTACACTTTATCATTTATGCTTTATCTTCACACACACACACACACACACACACACACACACACACACACACACACATACAACCGCACACTTCTGCTACAAAAAAATAAAATCTTCATCCAACAACGTGTGCAACAAAGTGTTCTGATCTGAGTTACATGAGATACCTGTCTCAGAAGAACAAGAGGCTGATGGAGATGTTTTCTTTACTTCTGTAGCTTCTGTAGACCTCAGTAGGGTTTTTGAGCTCCGTCCTTCCTCCTCACCTCCTCAGTGTCCTCCTGCACTGTGTTTCGGTTCCTCTGCACACACTCCCTCCTTCACTTCCTCACTTCCCCTCACCAGACTCAGACCTTCAGTAGTGTTAATGCTTCAGGGTTCTTCATCTGTTCTTCTGTGGAACCTTTAAAGAGTCTATGAACCTGTAGTGGTGTGTTTCAGCAGCAGAAAGGAAACAGCTTTAAGTTATGAAGTTATGATCTTTCAGTTATAAGAAAGGACCCTAAAGACCTCTCAGACCTCTGCCCTGTACTGTCACAGACGATCCCAAACCTCCCCGAGCATGTGCACCTTTTGCTCCTGACCTCAATAACACATTTTTTGTTAGCAGAGGAAAAGATGCTCTTTTTGTGGTCACCATGGTAACCTGACGGCCTCGATGTCCTGCCTGAGGTCAACATCTAGTGTCTCCACCTCCAACACTGTTAACACGAGCTAATAACCTGCTAGCGTGAGAAATTAGCATGCTACATAAAATCACACAGACGCCACAAACAGATGGATCTCCAGCCCTATCTGTTAGAAAAATGCAGTGCATTATGGGTAACACAGTGAGACTACACACAGAGTAGGAAGACTAAACGAAGTGTTTTTATGAAGCTGGTTATTCCACAAAGAGTTTCTTCTGTATCGCAGACGAGCTTCAACTCCACACAGGAAGAACCTGAGATAACAAAAATCCAGAATTATAAACAAATCCTGAGCTCTCGAGTCCTGACTCATGTGTTGTGTGTGTGTGTGTGTGTGAGTGTGTGTGTGTGTGTGTGTGTGTGTGTGTGTGTGTGTGAGTGTGTTTCTCAGATGGCTGGATGGATCATGGGGACACTGCATGTGTGCATGAACTTTTGTGTGAACTTGTTTGCTAATAAATAAGTTCCCTCTCCATCCATACAGCCCTAAAACACACACACACACACACACACACACACACACACACACACATGTGCTGCACTTCCTGTGATGGTGTGTGATCAGCTCGTCCTGCAGTACGCGCACTTTCAGGATGAAGCAGCTCTAAACACTGCTGTGGATCTGTGTTCTGTCTAAACTCTTGAATCATCTTCGCTCTCCTGACCAGCAGGTACTGAACCTGGACAGAACTTTCTCTTCAGTTTTATTACCTGGTTAATAAAAGCCTTGGTTGAAAGCTGCAGGTGAGAATCTGGGATAATTGTGTGTTCAAGTAAAAAGCGGTGAAGCAGGAGATCAGATTTAGACGAAGCAGACGGGATTAGACGTGTGCCGATGTACAACAAAGTCCTGATATCAGAACAGTGAACACGCCGCTGTACACGCTTCACCTCCTCACGCTTAGATGAGCTGAACATCACTTTCTAGACCGTATGATTGTTGCTATGGTAACGTCTCGGGCGGTATTATCGTCAGGCCTTGTCATTAATTTAGGTGCATCCTAGCCTCAAGCGTTGCCATGGTTACTGGCACATGGTTAACATGTTTAGAGAACTTGTGTTATAGGGTTTAAACTGTAATTATTGACCTGATCTAGATGCGGTCTCAGAAGCCCTGCCCACACGATACGTAACATCCGTTCTATTGGACACTTTTCTGGACACGGCACTGCTGAAGGCTGCGATCTGACCGGTTCTCAGGTTTAAACACAGTGACACTGCCAGCATTTCAGATAAAGAAAGTCACTTGAGTTCTTTTTACAGAATCCAGATGGTGGGTGTGTTGAACAGAGTTTTTTAAATGTAGAGAAGTACAGCATGAAGCCTGGTGAGACACATTCGGGTGTAGAAGATTAAATCCGGCACACGCCTAATCAGCCGAGGAGACGGATGTGCTAGGCGTAATCAGGAGACGGTTCTGACTTTCACAGCCTCATCGTTATCCTCTTTACTCTTTAGGACGATCCGAACTCCCAGAATAAGCTGGAGGACGCAGTGAAGTCTCCCCCACCCAAAGAGGACGAGTCTCTGAACATCCAGAACTCACTCACCCCGAAACACGAGAACCACAAGGTTCTGGGTGAGGAGAACTCCTCGGAGGTAAACTCGCTGCAGAACAACATGATGTAGAGGAGAAATCAAACGACAAACCACACAGATTCACCTCCACCTTCGCCACCACAAAGTCTATAAACCCGCCCCCTTCACTCTTACACCCAATGAGAGTCCACTTATAGGTCCCCCCCTTTTTTCTCAAGTCTGTTTGCCCACTTTTGCCTCACCCTTTACAAACACACACACACACACACACTTATTACACACACACTTGTTACACACTTATTACACACACACTTATTACACACACACACACACACACACACGTGATAGGCAATATTACTCAGTTGAGTGATTCAATTGTTTTGAACAACCGATTTGAATGAATCAAATTCTTGATTCACTTGATTCATGACTCACAGCAGATGCAGTAACCCTCGCTCACAAATCCACTGTCTGTAAATTCCCATTTCCCTGAAGGTTTAACTGCTGATAAAACAATTACTTTCATTTTAACAACAGTGGCTTTTAAAGAATGATTCAGTTATATGAATGCAATGACAGAACAGTGTGTGTGTGTGTGTGTGTGTGTGTGTGTGTGTGTGTGACTGTTCAACAAATCATCAGGACATCAATCCTACACATCATATATGACAAGAAAAAAAGGAAAAAATACATTAAAAGAAGAGAGGATTTCATTCATCTTGAGAAACATACAGTAAGAATCGAGTTTGATTCATGAACAAACGATTCACTGCCTTTGATCTGTTAAGGAGAAATGAAGTGAGTTGAACTTTGTGAGAAGAAAACCCATACTTTTTAAATCATCTAGGACATGCTGCTCCTGCTCTCTGGTGCTTACGAACTGATTCATCTGATTCAGGTAAAAGAGTCGTTCAACAAGAATGAATCATTCGCCAATTGATGAGGGGATTGTGGCATGATTCAATTGATTCACTTTAAGAGTCGTTCAAAAAGATTGAATCCTATTATGCCAATCACACACACACACACACACACACACACACACACACACACACACACACACACACACCCCTTTGATTTCTGGCATGCGTCGGTGTATTTTGTATAAAAGAATAAAATAAGATTAACCCGTGTATGAGGTTTAAAGTGTAAAGTGTTGTGCTAGAGAGTGTTCACTCAGAGACGATTCGGTGTTCAGTGTCTGACTAATTCAGTGTGTGTGTTTAAATATCGGATCTATATCAGATCAGCTCGGATTGATGTGAAGATCAAAGCGCAGTGTGTGTCTCTGTTTCTTTGATGTGATTTCTAATCCTTTGATGTATTGTTTTTATTTTGTACTTTTTTGGAAACAGAAAAAAAATCACACACTTGTTGAAATAAAATCTTTTTAACATGAACGGTGTGTCTGTCTCTCTCTCTCTGTCTCTCTCCCTCTCCACCACCCCCTCTCTGTCTTCCCATCTCTCTCTCTCTTGCTCTCTCTCTCTCTCTGTCTGTCTCCCTCTCCACCACCCCCTCTCTGTCTTCCCATCTCTCTCTCTCTCTCTCTCTCTCTCTCTCTGTCTGTCTCCCTCTCCACCACCCCCTCTCTGTCTCCCCATCTCTCTCTCTCTCTCTCTCTCTCTCTCTGTCTGTCTCCCTCTCCACCACCCCCTCTCTGTCTCCCCATCTCTCTCTCTCTCTCTCACTCTCTCTCTGTCTGTCTCCCTCTCCACCACCCCCTCTCTGTCTCCCCATCTCTCTCTCTCTCTCTCTCTCTCTCTGTCTGTCTCCCTCTCCACCACCCCCTCTCTGTCTCCCCATCTCTCTCTCGCTCGCTCTCTCTCTGTCTGTCTCCCTCTCCACCACCCCCTCTCTGTCTCCCCATCTCTCTCTCTCTCTCTCTCTCTTCCCTTCCTGCCTCCCCCTCTCAGTTCCACTAGAGGGCAGTGCAGTATTACAGTAAAATTACAGATAGAGTTTGTGAGCTGTGAGGAGAGACGAGATTAAATTAATATGCTCCATTAAAATAACACACACACACACACACACACACACACACACACACACACACACACACACAGAGCAAAATGTAACTGTAATTAAACTGTAATCCTGCACTGCCCTCTAGTGGAAGAGATGAGAACTTCGTGAACTTTCCGACAAGAAAGTTCCACAGATTTCTTTTCCTCTACCGTGTGTTAGTGCTTTTATTAATAACAATAATCTTCACTGTGCACAGAAACCGAATTCTCAGCTGTGGTGACATTCCCAGTGTCAGGACTGTGAGCTGCGTGTAGAAATCCGGCGTGTCCTCAAATCCTACACCCCCTGCTTCTAAAAGGTCCTGTAATGCGCCTGACTAAAATATCAAAAGATGATAACTTTAAGATGTTAAAATACTAATTGGTTAAGGAATCAGTTTAGTGCTTAACATCCGATTATTGTAAGCTATAATTAAAAGGAACTAAAAGCAAAGTATGATTTAAGATTAATTAGTTAATTAATTAATTTAAGATTTTAGGACCTTGTTTAGATTCTGATTTAGCTATATTATGTAACGTTTTGTTAAAAACTCTGTGTTTTTCTAACACAAAAGTTGTCAAAACACACAAAATTAAAAGCTTAGATTCATTTATAATTTTTATAGCAGTCCCCGAACACAGCACTCGGAGATCAGGCACAGACACGGACACCTAAACAGCCCTTTGTCGTATTTTCCGCGTCTTTGAATCCTCCAATCAGATGCCGACAGGAAACGGTGGGATGCACAATGTGACAGAAGCTCACGGTAGGACACATCACCGGAAGTTTGTTCTTCGTTCATTGAATTTTACTTATTTATGGTACTACACGTTTGTGAGCGTTTATAACGGCTTTATAAAGGTAAGTTGCTTTAATAACCGCGTTTTAACAGAATAATAGCTTAAACGGATATGTAATTATATTTAACTGTTATTTCAGTGCTAATATTTGAAAGATATCTCATTACTAACTCACTAACATTTACTTGAGGTTGTTTAAATACATGTTTCTCTTGTTTAAAATATGAAGTTTTTACTGAATACTGAATGAATTTCTCTCTTTAATGTTGAGAGCAGCTTTCTGTGTAATTATTGTTAAGATGCAGGACTCTCGATATCACTGGCTGTGTAATTGTTTCTATGATCAGGTTAATATCGATGTGTAAATGTGTTACAGAAGAGATTTTAGCACTGACCCACGTCCACTTTGTTCTTGTTGTTAAAGTCGTCCTCGTGTTTCCGGTCAGGATGAAGCAGGAATATCAGGATCTGATCCTGCAGGCCACGTCGGCGGAGCGTCTGCGTATCGGCTGTAAGATCCAGACTCTGTGGAGCGGTTATGGTCAGATCGTGCGGGTTCACCTGCTGGGCTGCGAGCGCTCGTCGGTCGTCGTCAAACACGTCATGTTTCCTAAAGAGTCTCGCGATTCGGACGTCTCTCACCGCCGCAAGGTCCGGTCCTATCAGGTGGAGACGCACTGGTACAAAAACTACAGCACCAACGAGCACTGTCGTGTCCCAGCATGCCTTGCGGCGCAGTCCTTCGGCGATGAGCAGCTGATTGTGCTGGAGGATCTGGACACGGCCGATTTCCCTGACCGGAGGACGAGCGTGAGGGACGGCGAGATCAAAGCCTGTCTGTGCTGGCTGGCTAACTTCCATGGCCTTTTCCTCGGAGTCCCTGCGTGTGGCCTGTGGCCCGTGGGGACGTACTGGCACTTAGAGACGCGTCCGGATGAGCTGAAGGCCATGACTGACATGAAGCTGAGAGCGGCCGCTCCGGAGATCGACGCCGTCCTGAACGGCTGCCGCTTTAAGACCATCTTACACGGAGACGCCAAACTGGCCAACTTCTGCTTCTCCAGAGACGGCTCGCGCGTGGCCGCTGTGGACTTCCAGTACGTGGGCGGCGGCTGCGGCATGAAGGACGTCATCTACTTCCTGGGCAGTTGCCTGGATGAGCGCGAGTGCGAGAAAAGAGCTCCTGATTATCTGGACTATTATTTTTCACAGCTGAAAGGCGCAGTGCCGGAGAAAGAGAAGGACAACTTCTGTGAGCTGGAGGACGAGTGGAGACGCATGTTCGCCTTCGCCTGGACAGATTTTCACCGCTTCCTTCTCGGCTGGATGCCTGGACACCACAAGATTAACCGCTACAGCAAGCGGCTGACACAGGAAGTGCTGAAGACACTGACAGAGCGCTCAGGCAGAGCGAAGCGCTGACTCACACCCGTCTCACATCAGCCTCACATCAAAATAGCATCAGACTTGCATCAGACTCACATCAGACTTGCTTCAGACTCACATCAGACTTGCTTCAGACTCACATCAGCCTCACATCAGACTCGCATCAGAATAGTATAAGACTCAAATCAGACTTGCATCAGACTCACATCAGAATAGCATCAGAATAGCGTCAGACTCACATCAGAATAGCATCAGACTCACATCAGCCTCACATCAGACTCACATCAGCCTCACATCAGACTCGCATCAGAATAGTATAAGACTCAAATCAGACTCGCATCAGACTCACATCAGACTTGCTTCAGACTCACATCAGACTTGCTTCAGACTCACATCAGCCTCACATCAGAATAGCATCAGAATAGTATAAGACTCAAATCAGACTTGCATCAGACTCACATCAGAATAGCATCAGACTCACATCAGCCTCACATCAAAATAGCATCAGACTTGCATCAGACTCACATCAGACTTGCTTCAGACTCACATTAGAATAGTATAAGACTCAAATCAGACTCGCATCAGACTCACATCAGAATAGTATAAGACTCAAATCAGACTCGCATCAGACTCGCATCAGAATAGTATAAGACTCAAATCAGACTTGCATCAGACTCACATCAGAATAGCATCAGAATAGCGTCAGACTCGCATCAGAATAGCATCAGACTCACATCAAAATAGCATCAGACTTGCATCAGACTCACATCAGACTTGCTTCAGACTCACATCAGCCTCACATCAGAATAGCATCAGAATAGTATAAGACTCACATCAGACTCGCATCAGACTCGTATCTGAATAGCACCAGACTCACTTCAGCCTCGCATCAGACTCACATCAGACTTGCATCAGAATAGCATCAGACTCACATTAGCCTCACATCAGACTCGCATGAGACTCGCTTCAGAATTGGCTGGGAGTCAGAGTGAGGGGTGTGGTCTACACTGGTCTGTTAAGAAAAGTTAACTCTGGATAATAAACACATTATTAAGTGATAAACAGGTTATGAAAGTGAGTGACTGATGAACCTTTCCAGATAAAAATGGCTGCTGTAGGTCCAGTTGATGTTTCTGACACATTGGTCTTCCTCATGTTGTCTCACTGAGATCTTCTTCTTGCCCTGGATTGAGTTCTGCAGCTGGTTCTCTGTACATCAGCGTGGTGATGATGTCTGTTGCTACGTGATGGGAGTGGGTGTGGTCGGTGATGGGAGTGGGTGTGGCCGTCTCTGAGACTGTGTAAGGCTCTGTGAGCTCGCGGGTTCTGCTGAACTCAGAGCTCCATCTCTCCCACAGCTGTGAGGTTCCTCAGGAACACAGATTTATTAGTTTATTAAAGAGGAAAGTGTTTGTGTTTATTCAGTAACACACCCAAACGTAGCACCGGAGAACAAATCCGAATTAAAATAACTTCACCAGTTCACACGTCCTCACCATGACACCGCAGGAGCTCCGTGATAAAGCTCACTAATGTGTGTGTGTGTGTGTGTGTGTGTGTGTGTGTGTGTGTGTAATGTGAGAGTGAAACTGGATTAAATGTCCCGCAGTGTGAAATAAAGCTGTTAAGAGTCTAAGCTCACCTCTAACCCAATGTTCTGCATGGGAAAAACACAAATCTACTCTATAACACACACACACACACACACACACACACGTACGCACGTTACTGACACACACTCACACCTTTGGATGTGGAAAACTTTCAAGTTATCACACAATATTGGAGTTGAGCTGAGACACATCACAGCTACGAGCACTTTATATGATATTGATTACTCTTATTCCCACTTTTACTTTTATTTGAACTTGTTATTACTTTTTCCTGACTTGCTGTTATTTATTTTGTTATTATTTGTTTTTTTTTAATTTTGACAGTCTTCTGTGAAGCACTGAGCTGCAGTTCAAATGGATAAAAAATGATAAAGATGATGATGATGATGAAGATGATAAAGATGATGATGATGAAGATGATAAAGATGATGATGATGATGATAAAGATATTGATGATGAAGATGATGAAGATATTGATGATTATGATGATGATGAAGATGATAAAGATGCTGATGATGAAGATAATAAAGATGATGATGATGATAAAGATATTGATGATGAAGCTGATGAAGATATTGATGATGATGAAGATGATGATGATGAAGATATTGATGATGATGATGAAGATGATGATGATGATGATAAAGATATTGATGATGAAGATGATGAAGATGATAAAGATATTGATGATGAAGATGATGATGATGATGATAAAGATATTGATGATGAAGATGTAAACAGTGTAGTGTAGAGTGTGATTGAGACTAAACTTTTGATATTTAAAGTTTACATTAAAGCTAAAGGATTGCAGACAAACACACTGCACACTCATACGTACGTTACACGTTACATCAACATACATTACATTTTTCTTCCACTGAGAGAACCTCAAAAGTTCTGTATGGAACCCTGTGTAGAACCTTGTGTAGAACCCTGTGTAGAACCCTACAGCAGGGTCTCCTCTGAGTTTAACATCCATCTGATTAAAGAACGGTGTTTTACACAAACCAACAACATTACAGCAAATAGCACAGAAACAGAGTTCTGGTGTGTGTGTGTGTGTGTGTGTGTGTGTGTGTGTGTGTAAAAAGATCAACACTGCATAAAGCTTTCCTCCATGTTTCTCTTTATTCCTGTGACTCTCCACACGGTGAAATAAATCAGTGAATAATATAACATGATCTGTGAACAATATTGATCATGAATCATATTTCTCCTCAAAAAAAAAAATGAAACTGTCATAATAACCTCCTGCTGGTGTCTCTGTCCATCTCTCTCTCTCTCTCTCTCTCTCTCTCACACACACACACACACAGGCTTTTCATGGGAATTCTGTGGTCAGGAACCATACTGATACTGTGTATAATACTGATCGGATATGAGAAAAAATAAATAAAAACAAAAAACAACATTTTCCCTCGGATATTTATACTTTAGATATTTTAAACAATTCATCTTGTCTCTTCCTATTCAAATAATCAGTCAAATATCGTAATTATTATATAAATATTATTTACTTTATATATTATTATTATTAACAACAACAACAAAATGAATTATAATAATATATAAAATAGTTTAATTATTATACTTGTGCGTTGTTTCCTGCTTTTACTCGGCGATTCTTCCCAGGCCCCTCCCCCCTCATTAATATGCACACCCGCACACGACGTCACAAAGGAGCGCTCGCGGGCCCAGAGGCGTACTTCGTGCGAGCGAACGGCCAGCCGGGCTGTCAGTCATGGTGTGGGGCGTGGCTTATCTCTGCCACTTAAATAGCGACGGCTGCTGAGAGGAGAGGGGGAAAAACGAGGAGTGAGAGGAAATTAACGTATTCAAATCAGGCGAGACAGGGACGGAAGAAAGAAGTGTGGCTCACATCCGAACAAATGGAGGAAGAGAAAGGCGAGCAGATGAAACCTCTCCTAACCACAGTAAGCGATTAATAAACGTGTTGTTCTTATAGTTGTGAAGTGTTTCGGAGAGTTAGCCGTGAGCTTGCGCTGTTCCGTGACAGAGAACTGCAATATTAAAGCATCGTTTTAGTTTCAGAAACAATGACAAAGATGACAAAATGTGTTCGTGGGGATTACTGTATGCCTGACATATTGAGATTGAGTTGTTGAGCGGGAACTGTGTGTGTGTGTGTGTGTGTGAGTGTGTGTGTGTGTGTGTGAGAGAGAGAGAGAGAGAGAGAGAGCACGATGAAGATGAACACACTACACGTTCTCCAGAATCCTTTACTACTTCTCTGTACTGTAGTGTGTCAAAGTAGTACGAGTCCACACTGCGCATGCGCACGACGTCTGGGCATGCGCACCTCGGACCTGTGTGTTTTGGTTTGAAGACGCGTTTCTAACGACGCTATAACATCAGGAATAAACAGGGTGTGAAGTGATGTGTTAGATTCCTCCAGTCCACAGGAAGCTTCCCTTTGGGTCACAGGTGTGCTTTGTGAGCTTTTCTCCCAGCCTGAATTTTCTCATTGTCTTATGGACACTTTTTTAAGCATTCTGTTTTTATTTAAGATGCAGAGTCCAGTTACAGTGTCCGAGATGAGGGGTTGATTTTTCATGAGTGGGAGTGCTCTGTTATTTCTGCCCACTGCCTCAATGCACTCTTTACTTAAAACTTCAGATTGTAACTTCAGTAACTCCTGTGTAATAAAGCTGGGAGAGTGGGAGAGAGAGAGAGAGAGAGAGAGAGACAGAGACAGACAGACAGACAGACAGAGAGAGACAGACACGGAGACAGACAGAGAGATAGGGATGAGTGCTGAGGGTGATGGGAAGTGTCTCCTTGGTGTCTGGCAGTGAGGTGAGAGCTGAAACTGGTTTTAGATGAAATGGAGATGATATAGAAAAATGTTTGGCTTTTGTGACGCTCATTTACAATAAACTGTGCCAAATAAACAAGTTAATGTGACTCACACTCATATAAGCTTCTCTAGGTGGATGTCCAAAAGTTTGTGCCCCCTGAGCGCCACACGTGTGCGTGCTGAACGTCTCGTTCCAGATTTATTCCCTTTGCTCTTATAATCAGCTCCACTCTTCTGGAGGCTTTTCCACTAGATGTTGGACCGTAGCTGTGGGGATTTGCTGGAACTGGTTTGAGCCTCTTAGCTCCAGTGAAGGGAAACTGTAAGCTCCAGCACACAGAGAAGCACATGTGGGTGTGAGGGTCAGGGCTGCACATACGTCTGACTGTCCAGTGTAAGAGATGAGGACCGTGAACACTCTGTTTCTCTTAATGTAACACTGTATTTCATCAGTCCTGTTTTAAACTGTTTCCTAATGAGGATTAAGGTGTGTGTGTGTGTGTGTGTGTGTGTGTGTGTGTGTGTGTGAGATACACATCTCAGGAGTGAAAAACAGTGATGAGGAAATCTGATATGTAATGTTACTTTTTGTTTGTGCTGTGTTTAATGTGGGTGGTGTGATATGAGGGAGTGTGTGTGTGTGTGTGTGTGTCTGTGTGTGTGTGGGGTGTGTGTGTGTGCTGTTTAATACACAATGAGAGGTCTTCAGCATGGGGATGTGGGCTGTCTGTCTCTCTCTGTTTCTGTCTAGCTGTCTGTCTCTGTCTGTGAACATGAGCAGGTTTAGTGTGATGACAGAGGAGGGATTTGTGGAGGATGTGTGTGTGTGTGTGTGTGTGTGTGTGTGTGTGTGATCTGTCAGGGGGTTGTGCTGTGTGTAAAAATCCCCCTCAGTATGAGACATTTAGCTCATCATGAAAGGCTGCAGGAAGATGATGTCATCACTGTGCGCTGGCCAAAGCCCCGTTATCATCA
>JAUCMX010000020.1:20554736-20601045 GCA_033459395.1 Hemibagrus guttatus
TGTGTGTGTGTGTGTGTGTGTTGTAGAACACTTTTTTTGGATGTTTTCTGAAATGTGTGTGAGAAATGAAGGAACAGAGTGACCGTGTTAATACCGGCGGAGCCCTTGTGCTGACCCGTTTCTCTCTCTCACACACACACACACACACACACACACACACGGACAGCTTTAATAGCATTAAGCAGGATTAGTCAGTGTTTCCAGATCTCACTAATTAAACAGGAGCTGTTACACTCACCTTCACACTGAGCTCTATTTCAATCCATTTATTACACAAATCCCCAAAAAAGTCTTCTGTTACTGTCACCAGGCAGGAAACACACTCCTCCTGTTCACTAGCTAGGTGTGTGTGTGTGTGTGTGTGTGTGTGTGTGTGTGTGTGTGTGTGTGTGTGTGATCACCATAATCAGCTGATTTCAGCTCCACATGTACAGAGATGATGATCTCCTCATTTACACATCATTATTCCTCTGCATTAATCCTCCAGATGTTTGTGTTGCTCCAACATGTTATTCCTCCCAATCTGGCAAGGGTTCATTCATTAAAAACAACACATCATAGTTTTTATCCGTTTAGAGTTACAGGGCCATACTGTGAAACATCCACAGGACATGATGTCACTTCTGTCTCATCCTCAGCAGTCTCTCTCTTTATTCTCTCTTTCTCTTCAGCTATAAACACTCGTCCCCTCAGCAGTCTCTCTCTTTATTCTCTCTCTCTCTTCAGCTATAAACACTCGTCCCCTCAGCAGTCTCTCTCTTTATTCTCTCTCTCTCTTCAGCTATAAACACTCGTCCCCTCAGCAGTCTCTCTCTTTATTCTCTCTCTCTCTTCAGCTATAAACACTCGTCCCCTCAGCAGTCTCTCTCTTTATTCTCTCTCAAGTTATTAAGAGAAAACACACACTAAGGAAAAAATGCAAATCAGTGTGAACTTTGACCTGATGAAGGTCCAGCTTCATCTCTGACCGATACACAGCACTGACGCATCTCTCACACACACACACACACGGATATGTACACATATGCACACACACACACACACTTCACTTAATTTTTTTTTTATTAAATGTATTTCTCTTAGTAATTTATTCATAAAAATGATATAAAAGGTAAATTGAGGAATTTAGTTTGATGTAATTAATAGTTTTTTTTGTAAATGAAGTCAGGTTTAATTGAGCAGTTTATTCTGCACAGAGATGATAATCAGTGAGGAGCGGTGTTGAGTTTCTCAGGCTTTTCTCTCCTTCACTCAGTGTAATTTCTCCAACGACTTTCTCACAGCTCCAGTGCGCGCGCACACACACACACACACACACACACACACACACACACACACACGCGAGTGTGTGTAGGCTTATTAGGGATTGAGAGGATTGAATTAAAGGTGGCCTTTGTTGGTTATTAAATCTCCGGCTGTAGGACGTCACTGATCTGACTGTGAGTCAGTGTTTCTGCAGCTAACATCAAACTTCTAACTACATTAACAAAAACACAGACACACACACACACACACACACACACACACACACACACACATGGTATGAGGATGGTGTGTGTTTGTTATTGAAGGTGTGTGCGTGTAATAAAAGACATATCTGATCAGCCTTTCCCAGTCAGACTGCTGTGAAGCAAACAGAATGGTGAGGAAGTGTGTTCCTCTCAGCCCGGGCTCCTGCGTCACGTCTGCTCACGTGATCACGTTATCACTCTTATGTTTATTAAAAGGACACAAGTCATGATATTGTGTCTGATACAAAGGAGGCTTTATCCCCGTCATCGTCATCATCACTCCGGCTCATGACCTCACGCTGCTTTCATTTTCATTCATTTACATGTTTGATGCTTTTACACTGGCAGCAGGATGCAGTCCATAAACTTTATACGGTCAGCTCCGTAAATATTGGCACTGTGACGAGTTATTCTTCCTTTTAGCTGTCTCTATCTCCGTATATTAGAGTTAAAGTTCAGTAATGACCTTCAGCTTTACCTCCAGGGGACACTGGGCTTGGGGGCGTTCCCAGTTTACATTTTTAAGCAGTCTAGATTTCTAGATTTTTTTGCACCTTCTTCTATTGAGATAAAGGTGAAGCTAGACCTCTGATACTTTATTTCATAAAATTACTGAACACCCCAGATTAATGCTCAGTGGGAAACAGTGTTGTGTCCAGGAGTTCTCTCAGGTAGGCAGAGTAATGGACACTGCAATCAGGGTGGAAATCAAATCAATGTCCCACCTGTGAGGGATGGAGTTTCCCTGAAGCCTAAAGAACAAAACTAATCCCATCTCAGTAGAGCATTAGAAGCTTAACACACATTTTCACCTCATGGGGGGGTTTAACACACACCTCCACACACCCCAGCACATGATAATGCACCATTGTGTGTGTGTGTAGGAGCATATTAAGGTGCCTTCATATCAGTGCTGTGGTGTTTTGGTTGTTGTCCTGATGAAACTCTGCCGGTTTCAGCTTGTGACTTCCGGGTGTGGTGTTAATGTGCTGCGCTCATGCCCTTCACAGCGCGGTCACATTCCATTTCCATGTCTCACTCTGAAAGGTCACGTTAGGGGAATCCTGACTCGCTGTGTTCCGGGTGTCTCGTCTCGTCGTCTCGTTTAATAAACCTCAAAATTTCCCAACAGTGTCATGATACTAACCCAAACCACCCAAATACTGACCTTCCCAGTGTTTGTCATTACTGCTTTATTACAACTGTTTTGTTAAACTGAGCTCTCACTCCCATCTTTAGATGTTCTCCACATTCCATATTTCTCAGCTTTATGTTTAGAGGCACAGAGTGATATTAGTGTGGTTGTGTTAGGTCACAGAGCCGTGTATGTCGGGGTCCACGTCCCTTTGGGGCGACAGAGCAGGAGACGGCATCGACATCGAGGACACAGACACCGCAAACGGAGAGACAGAGGCTCTGAGCGCGAGGACGGACGAGAGTCTCCCACATACGGTAACGCACTCGCACATACACACACACACACACCATATGTTTTATGTCCTAGCATGTTTGACGGTCATTCCATCTATTCCGTAATTTAGTGCACTACATGGTGAACATGATCCACTAGTGTAGCTGTAATAGTGAGTAGAGAGCTATAGAACCCTGTGGGTCACTTCTGTTAAATTCTAATCACGAGTCAGAACCTTACAATGTATAATGGACTCTGTATCAGTGCTGTTCCAGTGACGTGAGTGACCTTGACCGTCCTCCTCCTCCTCCTCCTCCTCCTCTTCTACAGACACTCCCTCTCAGCGGGTTCAGTTTATTCTGGGTACTGAGGATGATGATGAAGAACACATTCCACATGACCTGTTCACTGAGCTGGACGAGCTGCACTTCCTTGATGGAGAGATGTACGAGTGGAAGGAGATGGCCAGGTACACACACACACGCATCAAAAAATGCTGACACAATAGACACATGCACAACAACCAGTTTCATAAACTCATTCATATATGTATATATCCTCCTGACTACCAGGGAAAAATAAATGTCCCAAATACTTTTAAACTTTCCCAATTGTTTTTTATTGTTTTTTATTTCCCAATTGTTTGGAAGGTAATGATAATACTAAAGACATTTTTTTGAAAAAATACATTTTTATTAAAAAAATACAACATGTCCACTACAGTGGACATCAGAATGCAGCACGCATAAATTTGAACCAATATGAAAATGAGTAAATACCCAAGAAATTACTTGACTCAACTTACGAAGTATGAACTAAACTAGCAGAACACAGATGTGTAGTGTATTTATTTTGGAACCTTGTTGTCTTTCTGATTTTATGGAGTATGATATTTCAGAAAGCAATTCCCTTTCTTTGAAACACAAAGGAATACTTTGCACTTGGTGCACATGACATATGTTTTGCTATTACAGCCAGATCTGCGGCATCTTGATGCATGTGTTTCATCCACCATCTCTGGAAGATGTATGGCCCCATAGTGTCTTAGAGCTACATTTGGCTGAGGTTTCCACTTTTGGCGGGGAGGAGTGTAGTCATCATCATCACGGTCACTTGAGATTCCTACTTGGCCCTTAGTAATCAACATCTCACCAAGGAGAAGTTTGAATTCAAGGAACTTCTGTGGTTTCTTTCCCAGAAGATGACGGTCAGTCTTATACTGAAGCCATGCATTGCTGATTGCCAGATCTAAAAAGTGGAAAATGACTCGCACTGTCCATTTCCGAGTGCGAGTAGCCATCCTGTAGAAACTCAGCATCCTGTCAGCCAAGTCCACACCACCCATGTTGCTGTTATACTCAGCAACTGACGCTGGTCTTGACACTTGGACAAACTTTTTCTCCTTCTTAGACCATCTTTTACGTATGTCCTGAGGCTCAATGCCTTAGGCAGAGGATGCCATGATCACTGGCTTGTTGTCAAACCACTTAATGACAGCGAGTTCAGGAAGACTTCGTCGCACCACCATCTCAGATGCCCCTCTTCCTTTCTTTTTGATGGACTGATCTCCTATCATTTTGCAGTCCTTTGGAATTCTGTTCTTCATGAGTGTTCCAGTTCCTGCCAAACCTTTCTCCATCAATATGTCTAGCAGTTTGACAGTAGTAAAGAACCTGTCAAAGAACAGATGAGATCCTCTGGGAACAGACTCCGCCAAATGAAGGACAGCTTGTGCTCCAATGCCCTGTCCCTCCGTGACTCTGAAAGTGGTCTTCCCTTGGTAGACCAGAAAATCTAAGACAATGCCACTTGTTGTGGCCAAGACAAACACCTTCAGTCCAGTTGGGTACGGTTTTCCTGGTACATGTTGGCGAATTGGGCAGCGACCAGTAAATGGAATCATTTGCTCATCAACTGACAATTTTCCTGTTCTAGGCTGGCTTATACACCCTTGCCTCACTTTAGCGGAGTCCAGTTTTGGCGTGTTGTGGCATCTCACTGCTCAGAATAATGGGAGGATCATCGAGTTGTGGGTTGAATCTTTAAAAAAAAAAAAGCAAGGAAGAAATGGCTTGGTCTCTTTTATTATTTGAATAAAACTTTTTAGTTATACTCATTACAATGAATTACAAGATTAAATTGTTTCTGTGACCTAAATTATTTTAGCAAAGCTTTCTTAATGTAAAATAATAATAATAATAATAATAATAATAATAATGTGCAAATCTAAATGGTAAAAATGTTTTTTGAGAAATCAAAGCCAAGGTTTGTACATTGTAGTCTTGCTCCAAAGTGGACGCTGACTGGATGTGGACTCCTCTGCTTGCCCTGAATGAGTTTCATCCTCTGAGCTCTCTGATTCCTCTGCTTCTGCCTCAAACACTGCATCTTGTTCCTCCTCATCAGACAACTCAATATCTGAGTTTTCACCTACAATTTGCAGTAAGATTCTTTCTGCCTCTGACAGTGAATCACTTCCTTCTGATTTGAAAAATATTAAACAAAATGGAACAAGCAAATACCAATGTCCACTAGAGAGGACATTTATTAACCATTCAAATATCATGGTTAAAAAAAGTTAAATTACTTTAGAAAAAGATTTAAAGTGTTCTTCAGAGATTCATATAAAATATAACAACAACATTTTGAGGGAGAATTTGCCAAATACAAAAGATTTAACAATTACTTTTCTTCTTTCCATAAAATGTGTTTGCTGTGATGGACGCCATTTTCCTTGAAGAGGAAGAGGAAATTCTCAAAACCCCACCCCTACATTTTTGGTCTCATTTGAAAGTGCTAAACGTCCTCTTTAGAGCACACAAGGAGTTGGCTCAGTAGTATGCAGGGTGTAGAAGATATTAAGGGTGACAAATGTCCTCTACAGAGGACAAATTTGAACTGTGGGTAGTCAGGAGGATATATAATATGTGTGTGTGTGTGTGTGTGTGTGTGTGTATGTATGTATGTATGTATATATGTGTATGTGTGTATATATAATGTGTGTGTATGTATGTATGTATGTGTATGTGTGTATATATAATGTGTGTGTGCATGCAGGTGGCTGAAGTTTGAGGAGGATGTGGAGGATGGAGGTGAGCGATGGAGTAAGCCGTATGTAGCCACTCTCTCACTCCACAGCCTGTTCGAGCTCCGCAGCTGCATCATGAACGGCACGGTGCTGCTGGACATGCGAGCTAACACCATCGACGAGATCGCAGGTTAGTGTCTAGCGTGGTTAGCCTGTGGATTTGTTAGCCTTTGTGCTGTGGTGTGCTTGAGATTTTTATTTTTTTTTTTCCTGTGTTTCAGACATGGTCATCGATAGCATGGTGGCGTCGATGCAGCTGGACGAGTCTCTGAAGGAGAAGGTACGAGAGGCCATGCTGAAGCGGCACCATCACCAGAGTGAGAAGAAGCTGAGCAACCGCATCCCACTTGTGCGCTCTTTCGCTGATATAGGCAAGAAACACTCGGACCCGCACTTACTTGACCGGAATGGTGAGATGCTCTCACACACACACACACACCCCAGGTTGTAAAAACATTTCACACAGAGCCTCGCTTCCAAAACTTACAGGTTTAACTGTTAGCATTCACGTCTTGTCCACAAACAGTAAAAATGGGATGTGTGTGTGTGCATGCATGTGTGTGTCGTCTTTTTTATGCACATGACTACACCCTACCACTCTACTGCATTTTCCTTTGTGTGTATGACTAAACTCCGGCTACTCTTTCTTCATTCTGTTTATCTTTTATTTATCCTCATCTTCCTCTTTTGCTCCACCCTAAAGGGGAGGGTCTGTCTGCCCCACGCGTGTCCTTTAGGAGACTCTCCTACCTCCCTCAGTCACGCCGGGCATCCCGAGACTCTCGTAGCTCCCTCATGCTCAACATCCTGCAGCCACAATCGAGCTCCACCCCTTCGGTGAACACGACACACAAGACCACGCCCCCTTTCTGCTGCCCTGCCTCCTCTCGGGTGCCTGAGCTGCTCGTGTGCAGTGGAGAGACAGACATCCCACAGGTAGTGCTGTTCCCACCTGAGGAGGAGGAGGCTCAGTTTTGTGACCCTGCCCACTATGAGGGGGAGGGGGCGTTGGCTGGCCCTGCCCAGAACTTCCTGCTTCTGACCCCGCCTTCAGAAGGCAAATATATCCTCCAGTGTTTAGCATGGGGTTTCTCTCTGACTTCTATGTCTCTTTTTGTCTCTCTGTTTGTCTTTAACACTTGTTTATTCTCTCCTGCCTTTCTCTCTCTCTCTTTCTCTCTGTCTTTGGCCCCCCCCCTCTCTCTCTCTCTCTCTTTCTCTTTCTCTCTCTCTCTCCCTCCCCCCTCTCCTCTCTCTCTCTTTCCCTTTCTCTGTGTCTCTGCCCCCCCCCCCCTCTCTCTCTCTCTCTCTCTCTCTGTGTGTGTGTGTGTGTCTCTGTCTCTGTCTTTGTCTCTGTCTCTGTCCCCCCCCCCCCCCCCCCAGCCCCCACCCCCCACTCAACACACATCAGATCACCTTCCTAAGTTTAAATATTGTCTGTAGTCTTATTGTTTTGCACAAAGTATTGGCACCCCATACCCTGTCCAACCATGTAAAAGGTACAGATATGATTTGGGTGGTGTTCAGCACTGACATGTGCTGTGTGTGTGTGTGTGTGTGTGTGTGTTGCGGGTACACATGGATCAGTGACGTTAGTGTTGGAGTTTAAACACTGTGTTAATCATATACTACACTTTATTACACACACCTGCTCTGTCAGAGTCACTAAAGCTGTGTTTGTGAGTTCTTTCATGTTCTACTCAGTGTCTGTCTCTTACTCTTGAGTCTCAATGCTGAGTGTTTTATTCAACACAGAGGGATTATTAACACACACACAGAGCAGAACATAACCAGCGCTGCACTGTGTTAAACACACACATGATATTCAGTGTAACAATATTAATATTAACAATAATAATAATAATAATAATAATAATAATAATAATAATAATAAAAATTTTATCAGGAACATCAGTAATAACTGAGTAATCAGCAGTAATAACAGTGATGGTACCAGTCATAGCTATAATAATGAGGATAATAACTGTAATAACAGGGGACGTGGGTTTAGGGTTATCTCTTCTGGTCTCTCAGGCTGGGACGTGTAATTATACCCCATCTAACCCCCTGTCTGTCTCTCTGTCTCTCTTTGTGTTCCTGTCTGTCTCTTAGGGCTCATGGTGTCTCCACACTCTGCTCCGGGGAATCTGGAGCACAGTAAACCCAGTGAGAGTCGGATGAACGGAGGGAGCAGAGAGAACAGCACTGTGGACTTCAGTAAGGTACAATTACTATTTTACACAAATCCCTCTCTGAGTAGGGTCTGTCTGCTTCCTGCTCACACCGAGCTCCAGTTACACACACACACACACACACACGCTTATAAAAGCTCAGATTCTCCTGGACATTCTTAGGTTTCGGTAATCACACAATAGCAGTTTTCTTCACTGGAATACACACCTGGACAGGACACACTTCCCTCTTTGTGTCTCACCAAATAATACCTTGATCTTTTTTACAGATCTGAATCAGGAATAGTTTTCTTCTTCTGATTTAAAGTAAAGGTCTAGTTGTGGCTATAGACATGTTTAGATTCAGATTCAGCAGTTAATTAGGAATTCAGATTCAGGTATAATGGCAACTGAATCATGAGTCATGTTCAGAAGTGACTCCAGATTCAGGTGTAAAGGGCAGTTGATCCATGTGTCATCTGACTTGATCTCTGGCTTCACCCCCGTGCTGCATGGTAGCCACGACAACAGGACCGTCGCATCTCTTTCCACTGTCTGTGTGGAACTGAGAGACCCAGCGTAAGTCCCGCCTCTGTACGTCACTGTGATGTCACTCATCACATCCTGTCAGTCAGCCTGTGGTGGTGTGTGATCATCAGCTGTGTCATGAAATCACGTGAAGGTGTTGTGACGTGTTTGCGGTTTGTAAACTTGTGTTTCAGTCTCTACCTGACCTGTGATTGGCCAGCACTCTCTGATGTCATGTGTTTCTGTCAGCCACTGATATTCAGGTCTTTTATTTAAACACATCTTTCAGAATGTGTCATGATCATAGGTAGAAAATAACATTTCAGTAGCTGAAGGGTGTGGCCTGATATTATAATGAGCACACTTGATTGACAGCCCTCTGTCACGACAGCACAAACTATGAGAGTCAGTATTGTTCAACTTCTATGTAGTAAGCATATAATTACTGAGT
Source organism: Hemibagrus guttatus (assembly GCA_033459395.1). Taxonomy (NCBI): domain Eukaryota; kingdom Metazoa; phylum Chordata; class Actinopteri; order Siluriformes; family Bagridae; genus Hemibagrus; species Hemibagrus guttatus. Next base: position 20,563,897 of record JAUCMX010000020.1, read on the forward strand.
TATCTCATCTCGCTAGGTCACTCAGACTCTTTGATCAGTTTTGCTGAAAGAGGTACAGGATTCAGAAGTGACCTCAGCCTTGTGATTGGTGTGGGTGGAGCTTACACAGACTTCACCTAGCATTAGCCCCACCCACTTTCAACTAGAAGAGGTGAATCCTAATTAGTCCTGATGTCCAGCAAGAGAAGCACATCTGTGTGAGAGCGCCTTGTATTTTTCTTCTCCACAGGATCCTGACCAGTGTGTGACTGTTTATTTTCCTGCTCAGTGATGCAGCATCCCGTGTGGTCAGGTGTCCGTTATTACTTTCCTGGCAGTAATAAAGATAATATTAGTGAACCTTTCTCACACCCAGGGACCCGACCACATACGTGTGTGTGTGTGTGTGTGTGTGTGTGTGTGTGTGTGTGTGTGTGCACATCTTACCCGTAACACATTGCATACGAGTTTAAAAATGACACTGAAACGAGTGTGAGAATGAGGATGAGGAAACACTCCTGTGGTTCCTCAAAGTATCAGATGCTGGTCTTCTCTTACTCAATCATCTGGTTCTTCTGCTCACACACACACGCACACACACACGCGCGCATGCATCTGATCAATGGCTATGAAATCTGTGTTTGAGAACATGATCATGTTTCATGCATTTTTCATTTATCATCCTACAGCTATTACAATTTTATAACATCATTTATTACACATCATTATAATCTCGGCCTCTTGTTATTAGATATCATTATATATAACATGATCATGCCATGACACTCCGTTCACACATGATGTTATGTGTAATGTCAGCAGTGAAAACAGTGACACACACACACACACACACTCTCTCTCTTTTGCCTTTATTGACTTCTTCAACTCTGACCCTCAGTTGGATATGAACTTCATGAAGAAGATCCCCCCCGGTGCCGAGGCGTCTAATGTGCTGGTCGGTGAAGTTGACTTTCTAGATCGACCAATCATCGCCTTCATCCGTCTCTCACCTGCTGTTCTCCTCACCGGCCTCACCGAGGTCCCAGTCCCCACAAGGTTACACATACACACACACTCACTCACACACACACCGTCCCCACAAGATTACAAACACACACACGCTGTCCCCACAAGGACACACGAATATACACAAATGTGTCATTGCCATGTTAAAACTTTATCCTGTTGTCGTGTGTGTGTGTGTGTGTGTGTGTGTGTGTGTGTGTGTGTGTGTGTGTGTGTGTGTTCAGGTTCCTGTTTTTGCTGCTTGGGCCACTTGGTAAAGGTTCTCAGTACCACGAGATTGGCCGCTCCATTGCCACACTGATGACTGATGAGGTGCCCCCCCACCAAACACTCCCCCCAACACACCCCCGTCCACACACACAACAGTGTTACATACAAGTGTGACTAAAAGACCAACAACTATATTTTATTTTATCGTGTGTGTAGATTTTCCATGACGTTGCATATAAAGCTAAAGACAGGAATGACTTGCTGTCTGGGATCGATGAGTTTCTGGACCAGGTGACGGTTCTCCCGCCGGGCGAGTGGGACCCCACCATCCGCATAGAACCACCTAAAAATGTCCCGTCTCAGGTGACCACCTCCAATCACAGCACAGAGGCTTATCAGAGGGTGAGGTTTAATGGGAGAGATCTGATCGACATGACAGAAAAGTTCAACTGGTGTGTGTGTGTGTGTGTGTAGGAGAAAAGGAAGATTCCGGTGCCGAATGGCTCTGCCCCTCTGTCTGAGGTCATCAAAGAGGAGGAGCATTACATTGGACCAGAACTGAAGAGGACAGGACGGTAAGAATATTCTCACACACACACGCGCACACAGAATCTCTTTACTCAAGTGATTATCACAGGGTGTCAGTGTGATTTAGCGTTAGTGGTGGATTTGCTTAGCAGTAAGTCTGTTTTGATAAAGTTTGTGTGAGAAGAGAGACTCAGAGTGGGCGGCTGCATTAAAGTGACAGGGAGTTATAACAAAGTGGGAGGGGCTGTGAGAAGGAGGAAGGGTATGAGGAGAAGGGAATGGAGTTTGGGCTGGATTTGATTTGTTTTGATGTGGTCTTTTTTTCTCTCTCTCTCTCTCTCTCTCTCTCTCTCTCTCTCTCTCTCTCTCTCTCTCTCTCAGGATATTTGGAGGTCTGGTGTTGGATGTGAAGAGGAAAGCTCCGTTTTATTGGAGTGACCTGCGTGATGCATTCAGCCTGCAGTGTTTGGCCTCGGTCTTGTTCCTGTACTGTGCCTGCATGTCTCCGGTCATCACATTCGGTGGCCTGCTGGGAGAAATCACCAAGAACAACATTGTGAGTTTTTTCATCAGGTTCTGCAGCTCAGGAACATGGTGGTGTAGTGCGTTATTTTTTTTCACAATGCTATATAAATTAGGATTAACATGATGAACTCGGACCATTCTATGTCCAGTTTAACTTTAAGCAGTGTGGAGCTACTAGCATTTTCCATCAGAAATTTAAAAACACTAGGTGGGCCACGCCCACAAACATCAACAATAGTGGTCACCCAAGAGAGACCTGAGCGCCTCCTCACCTGCTAGCATGAATGTAAAGCTGCCTCCCAACACTAATGTCAGGGGTAAGGTAATGTTAAGAGCAGCATATTAAGAGCATTTATTGGTAATGAAACCTGAACCTGACCAACTGTGTACAACTTTCTCCGCCCCTCTTTCTACAGAGTGCTATCGAGTCCTTATTCGGAGCGTCTCTGACCGGAGTGGCGTACTCGCTCTTTGCTGGTCAGCCCCTCACGATCCTGGGCAGCACTGGCCCAGTTCTGGTGTTTGAGAAAATCCTCTTCAATTTCTGCAGGTCAGTGTCTCACCCTCACACTGCTGTGTGTAATGTTATGGTGCCACCTGGTGGTGCAAACTTCTCTGCTTATAAATGCTGCTTACACTGCAGCCTCATCCTTATGCTCTGTGTGTGTGTGTGTGTGTGTGTGTGTGTGTGTGTGTGCGCGCGCATGCGTGTGTGTGCGCGCAGTGATTACGGCCTGTCCTACCTCCCCCTGCGCACCAGTATCGGTCTGTGGACGGCGTTCCTGTGTGTTGTGTTGGTCGCGACAGATGCGAGCTCTCTGGTGTGTTACATCACACGGTTCACGGAGGAAGCCTTCGCTGCTCTCATCTGCATCATCTTCATCTACGAGGCACTGGAGAAGCTCTTCCACCTGGGGGACATGTTCCCCATCAACATGCACAATGACCTGGACAACCTGACTTTCTACAGGTGAGGCCAGCGTTCTGCGTCTGCTTTAAAGCTGCGGTTTGAAATGTTCAGCGTGTGCATTAATGCAGCAGTGTTATGTTTATTAGGGCTGAAACGATCCCTCAAGTAACTCGAGTAATTCGAATACAAAAAATCATCAAGGCAAATGAGTTGCCTCGAAGCTTCGTTTAGTCCATTTACTGTAACTACACACAGAGCGCGGTGTTTCCTCACGGACCATTATTACTGACGCACAACCCGCTAAACTCGGGGAGAAAAGATTCAGGCCGAAGAAAACGGCAGAAAGTTTTCAAAGTTTGGGATTATTACAAACTAAACCAGAAAGAAAACTCAGTACAGTGTGAGTACTGTAAGATTGAACCGGTTTACTACAACAGTACAAGTTCAATACTTCCATATCTCATTCCAACACACACAGTCCACGGAGTCCACACAAGCTAATGTTAGCATTCGCACTTAGCTTAAATCAATATGATTACTAGTTGAAATTAAGGCCTGTATAAATGTATGTGGATTGTGGATACATGTAGTGACTATTTAAGACCGCAAATCAGTATGGGGGCTAGTTATGATGTCCCTCATTTAGCTAAGTTTTGTGAAAGCCTAAGCGTCGTTCATGTTGATGGACTCTTGTTCTTGTTCCAGGTTTCCTTTCTGTCCACTAATGTTTGCCTTTTAGACACAAAGTCTTCCAGGAAGACAGTAAAGGGTTATGTCCTGCTTGAGCTGTAGTTACACTGAAACTTGAAAGTTAATTTGCACAACATAGATGCAATGTTTAGTTGTTGTTGTTGTTGTTGTTGTTGTTGTTGTTGTTGTTATTATTGGTATTATTATTGTTGTTGTTGTTGTTGTTGTTTTTGTTTGTATATATTTGTATTTGCATTCTGAATGTAATATGTTAATTAAATGCACTAAATGGATTCAGATTTTATTTTCATTTTTCTAAATAGGAAACAACATGGTTGTTCATTTTAAGAGACCCGTCTTATTTTCTCTTCCATATTTAGTATTCCTCTTTAATAAAGAAAAAATACTTCTTATCCGATTAATTGATGGAATAATCAGTAGAATACTCGATTACTAAAATAATCGATAGCTGCAGCCCTAATGTTTATAATGTCGGTTATCATTTTAGTTAGTGTGTTTAGTGTCACTCTGTACAAGTTAACACTGCTTCAGATCAAAAATACAAGCTAGTTATTAGATAATGTTCAGCACAAGCACAATATTACTGATAACTTTAAACAATGCTGCTCTCTCTCTCTCTCTCTCTCTCTCTCTCTCTCTCTCTCTCTCTCTCTCTGTTTCTCAGGTGTCAGTGTTCTCCACCCTTGAATATTACACCTGAACTCACAAACTTGTGGAATCAGAGCAGCCTCACTCCTGACTCCATTACATGGAATGAACTGGATGTGTCTGTAAGCTTATATATTTATTCATTTGTGTGTGTGTGTGTGTGTGTGGTTTCCTGTAGACCACCTGTCTATATTAACTGTGTGTGTGTGTGTGTGCTGTACAGATGTGTAAAAAGCTGCGAGGTGTGTTTGTGGGTGCGGCATGCAGTGATCACGGCCCCTTCATCCCCGATGTCTTGTTCTGGTCCATCATCCTCTTCTTCACCACCTTCTTCCTCTCCGCTTTCCTCAAACAGTTCAGGACCAAACGCTACTTTCCCACCAGGGTCAGCTATGAAATAAATAAAGAATTGTAGTAGTTTCTGCTCATAAACATGTTCAGTAATGATGATTAACTTATCGTGACCTTTGACCCTGGTCTTGTCCACCCCGTTGGCTGTGCAGGTTCGCTCTACCATCAGTGATTTTGCGGTTTTTCTCACCATTATGTTCATGGTGCTGCTGGATTACCTGGTGGGGATTCCTTCACCCAAACTCAATGTTCCTGACACCTTTCAGGTAACACACGGGCACACACACACACACACAGGTATTATTTACACATCTGCCCAACATGTGTGTCTGTGTGTGAAATGTATTCTCAATATTCACAAGGAATCACAGATCAGATCAGTAGAGCTGAAGGCTCAGGCTTTAAACTGAAATTATTATTTTTAATTTTTAGAATTTACCAAGTTTACATTAGACAAAATCTCTCTGTTATAAAACTCAGAATAAGCTGGATAAAAGTCTGGAATTGGATTTGGGAAAGAAGTGTATTTTTGGAAGTGCATGTTTACATATAGAAAGGCTTGACTGGATTTTATTGGATTAGTTTATTATATTCATTCATTGTGTACCGCTTATCCGATCTACACTCGGGTCACGGGGAGCCTGTGCCTATCTCAGGCGTCATAGGGCATCAAGGCAGGATACACCCTGGACGGAGTGCCAACCCATCGCAGGGCACACACACACACTCTCATTCACTCACGCAATCACACTCTACGGACAATGTAGAGATGCCAATCGACCTACCATGCATGTCTTTGGACTGGTGGAGGAAACCGGAGCACCCGGAGGAAACCCCCGAGGCACGGGGAGAACATGCAAACTCCACACACGCAGCGGAGGCAGGAATCGAACCCCCAACCCTGGAGGTGTGAGGCAAACGTGCTAACCACCAAGCCACCGTGCCCCCCATTTTATTATATTTCTGCTGTAAAATAAAAGATCTGTGTAGAGTTTAGTAAAAACTGCACTGTGAAGTGATTTAGTAAAAATGTGTGTAGTATTGTTACAGAAAGCAGTATGGTTCAGGGTTCGAGATCAGCTGCTACTCACAGTTTCAGTGTTCAGTACATATGGCTATAGGTGTGCTGTCCAGTCACTAATCAGAGATATGTGTCAGTGTGTGTAAACTCTCTCCACTCTGAGCTGGTGCTTCTCACCTGGAGCTGGTCTCTGGTCTGATGATCGTGTAGATCGGACGAAGTGAAGACAGGATACAAGAGTCGAGAAATCACTTGAAAATTGCTCGCCTACAGGAACATTACAGAACAATAAAACCTCCACACCGTCTATTTATAATATGTTTGTTCATATTAGTGTGTGTGTGTGTGTGTGTGTGTGTGTGTGTGTGTGTTCAGCCCACCTCCAAAGGCCGTGGTTGGTGGATGACTCCATTGGGTACCAATCCCTGGTGGACGATGCTAGCAGCAGTGATTCCTGCTCTGCTCTGTACCATCCTCATCTTCATGGACCAGCAGATCACCGCCGTCATCATCAACCGCAAAGAGCACAAGCTCAAGGTATCTCTCTCTCTCACACACACACACACACACACACACACACACACACACACACACACTAACATGCATTCTCTCGCTCATCACAAAGAAATGAATCCTGCAGTATTTCTGTGTGTGTGCATGTAGAAAGGCTGTGGGTATCACCTGGACCTGCTGGTGGTGGCGGTGATGTTGGGAGTGTGCTCTCTGATGGGTTTGCCGTGGTTCGTAGCTGCCACCGTTCTGTCCATCTCCCATGTGAACTCTCTGAAGGTGGAGTCTCAGTGCTCCGCTCCAGGGGAACAGCCCAAATTCCTGGGAATCAGAGAGCAGAGAGTCACAGGCTTCATGATCTTCATCCTCATGGGCTTATCCGTCTTCATGACCTCCGTGCTCAAGGTGACACACACACACACACACACACACACACACACACACAGGGAGGACTGCACTACAAAAACTGACTTGTTTTGCTGTGAACTTTCTAAGAGAAACATGTTTTTCAGGGAGGATTGTGTATGATGTCTTTGTGTGCCGTGTAAGAACAGACTTCTTTTGACTTTAAGGCTATTTTATTTAATGTGACAGTACGTTGGATGCAGTAATCTGGTGTTAAACGGTAAAATGAATTATTACTAAATATTCTGTAAAGTTAGCTCTGAACTACATTATAGATAACACACAGTATGTAATGTAGAGATCTTCTGTTCTCTTGTGACTTCATCCACATCTCTGGTGACCCCACTGTTAGTTTCAGTCATAGACATACACCGATCTGGCATAACATTATGACCACCTGCCTAATATTGTGTTGGTCCCCTTTTTGCTGCCACAACAGCCCTGACCCGTCAAGCACTGTGTATTGACACCTTTCTATTAGAACCAGCATTAACTTCAGCAATATGAGCAGTAGCTCGTCTGTTGGATCGGACCACACGGGCCAGTCTTCTCTCCCTACATACATCAATGAGCCTCGGCCGCCCATGACCCTGTCTCCGGTTCACCACTGTTCCTTCCTTGGACCATTTTTGATAGATACTGACCACTGCAGACCGGGAACACCCCACAAGAGCTGCAGTTTTGGAGATGTTCTGATCCAGTGGTCTAGCCATCACAATTTGGTCCTTCATCAAACTCACTCAAATCCTTACACTTGTCCATTTTTCCTGCTTCTAACACATCAACTTTGAGGACAAAATGTTCACTTGCTGCCGAATATATCCCACCCACTAACAGGTGCCATGATGAGGAGATACTCAGTCTCATTCACTTCACCTCTCACTGCTCACAGTGTTATACCTGATCGGTGTATAAGCACATATTAATGTGTGTGTGTGTGTGTTTACTCAGTTTATTCCCATGCCGGTGCTGTATGGAGTTTTCCTCTACATGGGCGTGTCGTCTCTTAAAGGTATCCAGGTAAAGACAGTGATGTTCTGTAGTTTAGTTCACACACACACACACACACACAGCAGTGAGACAGGAGCTGATTATCAGATTAAACCTGAAAGTCCTCTGAAGTGACCGTGTGTTCTGTTCTGCTGCAGTTTTTTGACCGCATTAAGCTGTTTGGGATGCCCGCTAAGCACCAGCCTGATCTCATCTACCTGCGCTACGTTCCTCTGTGGAAGGTCCACGTGTTCACCTTCGTACAGCTCACCTGCCTCGTGCTACTCTGGGTCATCAAAGCCACGGCCGCCGCCGTCGTCTTCCCCATGATGGTGAGTGTTTCAGTGTATCAGAGGACATTTACACTCTCACCCTCTCACTCTTTCTCTCTCTCTCTCTCACTCTCTCGCTCTCTCTCACCCTCTCACTCACTCGCTCTCACTCACACTAATTGTCTTGTCTTTGGTCTCTACTCTTTGGAACACACTTACTTTCCTAAGTAATGGAGTATAATTAAAGAGAGGTGGGTGTGTGTGTGTGTGTGTGTGTGTGTGTGTGTGTGTGTGTGTAGGTCTTGGCTCTGGTGTTTGTGCGTAAGCTTCTAGATTTCTGCTTTACAAAGCGAGAGCTCAGTTGGCTGGACGACTTGATGCCAGAGAGCAAGAAGAAAAAAGAGGATGACAAGAAGCTCGCCAAAGAGGTTTAATAATAATCATCATCATCATCATCATCATCCTGCATTTGTATGTGTATGGCTTTGCTTTAACTTCCTCAGGTTTCCTCAATTCATTATATAATTGTGTGTGTGTGTGTGTGTGTGTGTGTGTGTGTATCAGGAGGCAGAGCGAATGCTGGAGGTTCAGGGAGTGATCGATTATGACGGCGGCAATCTGCTCAGCATCAAAGCCCTCAGGTTGGTCAGGTTCTACTGCTCCGTGTTTGTTTGCATTACAGCCGTGTTTCTGCAGTAACTCCTGCGGTGCTGCAGTAATGCCTCTGTGTATTATTATGCTATATTTTATTTATCAGAACTTTATTTTATAGCGGAGAAGCAAAAACACCAGAATGATAGTTAGCATGCTAAGAGATAGCGCTTGACGAATCGGAGACCTTCAGTGTTGTAAGCTCCGCCCCTTCCACAGAGAAGTACAATCAGGAAGTAAAAGTTTTGGTGGTGTTGATGCGCTTTTGCTAATAAAATCATTTTAAATCAGTGTTTTGTCAGGATAATTATCAGTGTGATGACCAGAATAAACATTCAGAGGTTTTTTGTTGATTCCTGAGCTCTTATGGAGGTGTTTCTCTCGAGCAGATTGGACAGCGTGACCTCTGACACTTCGTGTGAGGAGGAAGTGACCTCAGTGGTTTGTGGTTTTATTTTATTGGTGGTTATTCAGAGCGATGAATAATGCTGCAGTGTGACTGCATGCTGCTGACCTCTCGCTTCATTTCACACTGACGTCCGCTTCCACACCCCCCCCCACACACACACAGGCCTAATCCCCCACACATTGTGTTTATAAGTCATTTTAGCTGCTCATAATGCTTCATCATGCAGTAACCATGCTGAGTCAGCATATCAACCCTAATAAAGCCACATAAAGCTCCAGTAATGTCCCATCATGCACTTGCTGGTTTATAAACACTTCCTGGTTTATAAACACTTCCTGTCCTATTCTCCACATGCCCTGGTCCACTGTCCCTTTTAATAAGGACTAGTTCCTGTCATTTACCCAGAATGCATTGTACTGTGTTGTAAGAAAGTCTGTGCACATGACTGTTAATGGAACCGTGCTGCTGAGTTAGCATGCTAGCTCATTAGCGCACCAGCTAGCATGCTGGCCACTGCAGTCTGGTGCTGTTCCATTATACACACTTCTGAGGGGCTAGGGGAAGTGGACGAGGGTGTGTGGTGTACAGAGCAGAAACACAGGGCTGGTGTGTGAACCCCTGTGTGTGTGTGTGTGTGTGTGTGTGTGTGTGTGTGTCTGCAGCACTGACCCATCTGTGGTTAACATTACTGATGAAATGGCCAAAACCAGCATGTGGAAAGCTGTGAACTCCGACCCCTCCAAAGGGCCGAAATATAGGGAAAGGTAGATACACCTCCTTCTCTTCATCCTCTTCCTCCATGTCCTCTTTCTCTACTTCCTCTTCATCATTCTCCCTTCTCTCCTCCATCTTCATCAGCTCAGATTCAGATGATCATATTTTACTTCTTTTTATTCTGTTGTCTCACACTAAACAACTTCAGCTGTCCGTCTCTCTGTCCGTCTCTCTGTCCGCTTATTTCTGTCTGTCTTCTTTATTAAACAGCTGAATATCTGTCCTTCTCCCGGTCTGTTGCTCTCTCTGTCCATCTGTTTATCCGTGCAACGCTAATGTTTTTCTTTACTGTATTCCTGTGTGTGTGTGTGTGTGTGTGTGTGTGCGCGTGTGTGTTTCTTCTCCTCAGTGATAAAAGCCCTAGCATTAAAATCACAGTGGACAAGGCAGACGTGGGGACATTTGTGGACACGGAGACATCGCTATGAAGAGGAGAAGGCCAAATGAGTTCAGGAGGAAACATGCTGCTCTGTTTTATCATCGCACACACACACACACACACACACACACGCACACAGTTCCATGGTTAAATCTAATCAGTGTGTAGTGACGTTATTCTCTGAGGTACGTTCTCACACACTCGAGCCCTATACTCACCACTTCTATTTTTTATTATTATTATTTATTTTAAAGGTAAGTGTATAACGTGAGATGTCCTGCTGTGGGTTTAGAGGTGTGTGTTGTGGTGTGTGTTGAAATTTAGCATCACAGCTCCATCACATCACACAGCGAACACTGCTCCACTCATCCCCTGCTCCACTCATCCCCTGCTCCACTCATCCCCTCATCCCCTGCGTTTACACTTTTTCTCTTTTTATTTTTCCGTTTTAAAGTTTGGTTGTGTTTTTGAGACTGTTAAACAGTATAAAGCTGAAAGGTGGTGTTTACTGTGTGTGTGTGTGTGCGCGCGTGTGTGTGTGTGTGTGTGTGTGTGCGCTCTTTTAACGGTTCTGTGTTTAACATCAACAGAAAATCGGTCACATCCAGTTTACATAAAATTACACGTATTCCTGTGTGTGTGTGTGTGTGTGTGTGTGTGTGTGTCCTGATGTTATTACGTATCACCGTACACTTGTTAAAGATCTGGATCCTTCAGGGTTCTTCACTTGTCCCTCTGAGAGAAGGTTTAAAGGTTCAGTAAGCTAGATCCTCAGTGCAGCCTCTAAAGAACCTTTAATGATCCACTGAAGCCCTGAAAGAACCCAGTTCTCCAGTAAAACCAGTACAGCTGTTAGATTTCTGACCGGTTCTAGATATTAAGCAGTAAATAATAAGCGATCATCTGGAGCTCAGACTCCCACAGTAACACACTGAAGATTGAGTGAAAAGCTTTAAAACCCTCTCAGATCTTCATTCATTCTTCTCTTCCAAAAAAACCTTCAACTTCTGATTGGAAGCCACTTTTAGAACCTTCTCTGAGAGGAGTGAGAGAACCCTGAAGCGTCTGGTGTCGTTCCTGCGCAGAACCCAGTGTTAGTGCTGATATGAGAGCGTCGTGACGTCTCGCTCGTCTCTTCCGCCGCTCCGCTTCCTGTGTACGTTTACCGTGTTCAGGATCGGACTCGTTAGCGCCTCCGCAGGACAGTCGCGTGGACGCTGCAGTTACACCAGAGTGGGACTGCTTTCTCTCGTTCTTTCTCTCTTTTTTTTTAAAGAAAGGTAACTGTTACAGAACACATTGTGCCTGGTATTTATAGATTTATCTCTCTCTCTCTCTCTCTCTCTCTCTCTCTCTCTCTCTCTCTCTCTCTCTCTCTCTATATATATATATATATATATAAAACCCAAAATAATAGGTCTTGACTTTTTTTTATTCATATTTTTTAGGCTGCTCAGTTTGGAGCTATTCATTAAGTTATTAGACATGATTTTATGAAGTATTTAAAGTTTTATTTTAGCTTAGAATCAGATTTAATTTGAGATTCCTGATTGTTTTTCCCAGTTGTCGTGTTGTTTTAGTGTCTCGGCCGTGACGGCGCTCATCATGTCTTCCTTTTGAAGATTCAGAACAAGTGTTTTTACTCCTCACTGCTGCAGGTTCTCACATCCTCTGTAAAGAGCTCCTGTCACTTCACTGCTTAGATTTGTGTAGCCTTCAGCCGACTGTTTATAAAACTGTACAGTAAAACTGTATTATTCATACAGAGTTGTTTTTGTAAAAGCTCTAAAAATTGTTCAGTAAAAGCAGAAACGTTAATGTGTGTGTGTGTGTGTGTGTGTGTGTGTGTGTGTGTGTGTGTGTGTGTGTGTGTGTGTGTTGAGTTCTGCTTCTTGTGTTTCTCTATTTCCTTTAATTGACATTTGTCGAGTTCAAGAACATTCTCGTCCACTACAGCAGTTCAATTCAATTCAGTTTTATTTGTATAGCGCTTTTAACAAAGAGCATTGTCTCAAAGCAGCTTTACAGAACATAAGAAACAATAAACATACAAACAAACAGTCCTAGATGTTACACAAAATTATCCCCAGTGAGCGAGCCTGAGGTGACTCAGGCGACTGTGGCAAGGAAAAACTCCCTTAGACGGTATTAGGAAGAAACCTTGAGAGGAACCAGACTCAAAAGGGAACCCATCCTCATCTGGGTGACACACGGAGAGTGTGATATGAACAATGTCCTTTCTGCATTAGTTGTGTGATGCAGATACAGCATGTGTAGAATGTTGTGTGTAAAATGTCCACATAGTGTTGGCAGTGCTGCTTTGAATACTCCAGTCCTCAGAAAGCAGAACCCGGCTGGACCCGGTCCATCTCTGGATGCCACCGGAGCTGACACAATCTCTGTGTGTCTCGGGGGTGGGTAGAAGAAGGGAAACAAATGGAAAGGAATTAGCGTAGCTGCTATTCATAATATTAGGAGGCCCTAGATGATGACGTGCATTTAATCGGACGTATTGGAGCACAAAGTTATGGGATGTATTACGTGTATGCCTGGCTAAAGAGATATGTCTTTAGTCTACGTTTGAACTGGGAGACTGTGCCTGAGCCCCGAACACTGTCAGGAAGACCGTTCCAAAGTTTCGGAGCTAAAAACGAGAAAGCTCTACCCCCTTTTGTAGACTCTGATATTCTGGGAACTACCGGAAGTCCGGAGTTTCGAGATCTTAAGGAGCGTGATGGATTGTAACGTGTTAGAAGACTGGCTAGATACGTGGGAGCTGAACCATTTAGGGTCTTGTATGTAAGTAGAGCTAGTTTGTAATCAACTCTAAATTTAACAGGTAGCCAGTGCAGGGATGATAATATTGGGGTTATATGATCATACTTTCTTGACCTGGTAAGGACTCTGGCGGCAGCATTCTGGACCAACTGTAGCTTGTTTATTGAAGATGCAGGACGACCACCTAGTAACGCATTACAATAGTCCAGTCTGGAGGTCATGAACGCGTGAACTAGCTTTTCAGCATCAGATACAGATAAAATGTTCCTAAGCTTGGCGATATTTCTGAGGCGGAAGAAGGCTATTTTTGTAATATCGGAAATATGTTTTTCAAAGGACAAACTGCTGTCTAATATTACGCCCGGGTTTTTCACTGTAGAGCTAGTAGTAATAGAACATCCTTCTAAGTACAGGTTGAATTGTGAGAGCTTCTGTGTACTGGTTTTTGGACCAATCAGTAATGTCTCCGTCTTATCAGGATTTAGTAATAGAAAATTATCAGCCATCTAATCTTTAATATCTTTAACGCACTCTGTTAATCTAGACAGTTTAGATATTTCATCTGGTTTTGATGAGATATATAACTGTGTATCATCAGCGTAACAATGGAAACTAATCCCATGCCTTCTAATAATGTTGCCTAAGGGAAGCATGTATATTGAGAAAAGCAGAGGTCCTAAAACTGATCCTTGTGGGACCCCATATTTCACTGGCATTACACTGGACATTTCTCCATTTAAATCTACAAAATGGTATCGATCAGACAGGTAGGATCTGAACCATTTTAATGCCTGTCCCTGAATACCTATGTGATTTTGTAAGCGGTCTACGAGAATGTTATGATCTAAAGTGTCGAATGCAGCACTAAGATCAAGTAAGACTAATATTGAGATGCAGCCTTGGTCCGAAGCTAAAAACAAGTCATTTGTGATCTTAACTAGTGCAGTTTCTGTACTATGATGGGGCCTGAAACCTGACTGAAATTCTTCAAGGATAAAGTTTTCCTGTAAGAAGGAGCATAATTGAGTAGACACAACCTTTTCTAATATTTTAGATATAAAGGGAAGGTTTGAAATCGGTCTGTAATTTAATAAGTCATTAGGGTCTAGTTTAGGTTTCTTAAGAAGAGGCTTAATAACTGCTAACTTGAGAGGTTTAGGGACGTGACCTAAATATAAGGAGGAATTAATAATGTTGAGGAGAGGCTCTCCAGCTGTGTGTATCACTTCTTTCAGTAATCTAGTTGGAATTGGATCTAACAAACATGTTGTTGAATTAGCCGTGGTGATAAGTTTATACAGCTCTTCCTGCCCTATACCTGTAAAGCATTGTAGCTTTAAATGTGGAGCTTTAGGTTGGACTAGACCACCAGATGCTGTCAAAGGTTGAACATCAATTATTTTGTTCCTGATACTATCGATTTTGTCGGTGAAAAAGTTCATAAAGTCCTCACTACTAAACTGTGATGGAGTACTCTCTTCAGATATCTGATGTTTTGTCAGTCTAGCCACTGTACTAAATAAGAATCTGGGATTGTTTTGGTTTATTTCTATAAGTTTGCTCAAATGCTCAGCCCTAGCAGCTTTTAGAGCCTGTCTATAGCTGGACATACTGTCTTTATACGCAATTCTAAAGACTTCTAATTTAGTTTTTCTCCATTTTCGCTCGAGGTTACAGGTTGCTCTCTTGAGGGTGTGAGTGTGACTATTATACCATGGTGCAGATGTTTTATCTCTGACTGAGAGGACGAGTCCTTCCTCATTACTCACTCACTCCAAACACACACACGCCGATTTTCTCCAGCTTCACACTGAGTGTGTGTTGAGGAGAGTCCAGAAAACAGAGTCAGGTGCTGGCTTGTGTCGTCTTCATGTCTGACGGCGGAGACATTTCTGTGTCTGTGGTGTTCGGTGTAAATAAACGAGACAGGACTAAATTGTGCAAAATTACAAATGACTTTATTCGTAAACTGCCGTCAAATTTGATTAATACAATCGCTTCCCTTCACCATTTCCACACACTGACCGCAAGTTCAGCTGATTTCCAGAATAAAAAAGTTAATGAACTATAGCCAAACAAAACTAAATCTGCAGCATGGTTTAGAGTTAAAACAGTCCAAATGAGAGCAGGGTATGAAACTGTGGTGTGTGTGTGTGCTGCTTAAGATTTTTAATCCCAGTGCATCATGGGAGTTTTTGTAAGTTTTAAATTGGGCAGCCTTCACAAAAATCTCCAACTCAAATTTCTTCTAAAATTATCTGAAAGGAAGAGAAATAAAAACAATAAATGGAGTCTGAGTAATTCATTATTTACTTGATCTCGCTGGAGACTCTGCTGTTAGAGCTAAAAAGAAACTGTTCTGTGAATGCAAAGTTGTAAAGACTTTAGGATTTCAGCCCCAGATCTGATCTAACAGAGGTCACATTTTCCCATGATGCACTGGCAGGCTGAGGACATCAACCAAATCCAGCTTCTGGTATCACAGTGCAGTGTAGAAGATTCCCCTCATGAGCAGAGACGCTGGGAAGGAGCCGCTACAGGCGGAGAACCCGCCGTGGGACGGTTCTCAGGACGGGAACGTTGTGGTTTGAAGGAAATCCAACATGATACTGAAGACGAAGAGCTGCATCACAGACAGGAAGTGACAACAAAATAACACTTAACACTTGTGAGACAGGAAGCAGCATCTACAGACTTCCTTAAAAAAAAAAGACAGCTTTATCTGATAAACGGCTGTGTAAAAATACAACCTAAAGAAAAAAATGAGAATAGAAATAAATACTTCACTCCAACGAATAAAAAGTCAGACAGGAAGAGGCTCGGACGAAGAACAACTTCGTCTTCTCCTGAAGATACGGATCTGATGACCAGCAGCAACGACGTCTCAAACACTCACAGCTAAAGAGTCTCTCACACACACACACAGGTCTGGTCTTGGCAATGAACAGATTGTAGATAAACTCCAGCTACATTTAAACACACACACACACACACACACACAGAGTCCAGCGTGTGGTTATCTGGAGTGTTTAGCTGCTTTGGGGACTTTGAGCACTTTGTAGACGTTGTTGTGGAAGATGGTGGTGAAGTGAGGACGAGCGTCTCGACTCAGCAGCGTACACACCGGAGTTTTCCCAGCATTCACAGGATCCTCCACATCCCAGATCTCCGGCATGCTGCAGCCCGGCCTGAAACACACACACACAATGAGAAGAATAAAATCAATAAATAAATGGCTAATTATTATCAGTACAATAAAGTCTAACACTCTGACCATTATGTGGTCATTTATAGTGTTTGTGTGTGTGTGTGTGTTTTTACCTAGTGCGTCTGGTGCACCATGAGTCCTCAAGAATGAAATAATCAACATGCAGACTCATCAAGTTCCTCTTCACCTGCTCGGCTGATTTCCGGCTGTACATGGAATAAACCAGCTTTGTCCTCTCCCTACACACACACACACACACACAAACAATTACCCCACTAGGGACAATCACTCTCAGCCTCAACCCAGTCACTGTTTCCTTGGTGATGAGTATCTTAACATGATAACCACCACCACACTTCACACACACACACACTGGCCAGAGGTTTAGATGTGTGTAGAAGAAGGGAAGCTCAGATCTTGGCTCTGGAGTGTGATGGGAATGTCGAACCTGCTCGGACATCTTCATCTCGATCTCCTCAACATGTGGTGTGAACATGACAACCCCACACAGCCGAACCCCTTACTCTTTTCTGAGAGAAAAAGGTCAGCATCTCAGATCTTCTCCAGATTCAGACAGTGTGTGGAGGAGATCAGGAGTAACACAGCCATGCAGGTCTGACATTCCCATCACGCTCTAAAGCTCCATCTGGCGCCTGTCCGTTTCCCATGCTTCACACACACACACGCACGCACACATACACAGAGCATGTGGCTTGGACATTGTCCTGACTGCAGAATCAGAAGTCCAGTGGGTGGAGCTGGATCTGACATGACTCCTCCTATAAGCCTGACCTCAACCCAACACACTGCAGCAGGACACCTGTGAGGGCTCTGGGACTCGGGATCAAGTACATAGAGAACAGGAAGTGTGTTATATATGAGAGAACACTGTGGATTTAAGAACCATAAGGAACCTCTGCCTAGAATGCAAGAAAAACAAAAGAAGACAAAAAAGAACTCTGAAAAAGAATCTCTGACCGTCTTCATGTTCGAACTGGACATTAGGGAGGTCAGGCCTAACTCACCTGTGCAGGTCTGACACTTCTAACGTACTCCAAGGCAGAGATCCAAGGTGCAAATTTTTCTACATACACATAAAAAAGTGGTGGACAGACCCAAAAGAGACAAACTACTGACAGGACAGAGAAACTGAGTGGACACAGGGTCCGTGCCTGACGAAGCTCCTCAGGCAGGTAGAGGTTAGGAGACACGGCTACCTGAGTCCTGCGTCTTCATAGTGCGGGTGATTCACGATGGCTCTGCCTGCTGACAGCTTCACACTCGCCATGGTGGGCATCGCACCAGCAAACACTGCATCTAAACACACACACACACACACACACACACACACCCACCCCCACAGAATCAGAAACAGTCTTAAGCACTGTGTGATGTTGGACTGAGCAGAGTGAAAACTGTGTGTGTGTGTGTGTACTCACTCTGTGGTGTGTTCACTTTGATCCACTCCAGCAGGTCTTCCTGAGGTAGGTTGCTGAATTCTCCCATGATGCTCCACTGCTGCTGCAGGTTGGCCACGCCCTGAACTGCCATGATGGACACGATAATAACCACAGCAGCATACTGCTTCATTTTCTCACCCACCCAGCCAAACAGCTACACACACACACACACACACACGAGCACAGGGGTAAGAAAACGTGAGAAAACGTGTGAAATCTGCGTGTATAAACGCTTTGAGTCACCTGTCTGGAGCAGAGCAGTGACGTCATCAGGCACATGTGTGGAGTGAGGAAGAGTTTCAGCCTCATGATGAGAACAGCCAAAACAGCAAAGGCTACCAGCTGCAGTGTGTGATACACCCACTAACACACACACACACACACAGTGTAGTGTATTTAAAGTATCTGTGATTAATTAGAAGCTAACACAACAGCCTGACTGAGGCATTTTCAGTAGATGTGTAAACACGGCTCTCACCACTGCCTTGGTCAACTTCTCCGTCCTGTAGAGAGAGGAACAGAGATACGGGTCAGTATCAGGGAGAAAAAAATAAATAAAGCTTAAACTTCTAACACTCACAACCTGGTTCTTAGAAATAAAACATGGAACAGAACAATAACATATCATAAAGAGCCTGATCTGTCAGGTGGATGGATCTGATGTCAGTGAGGAAGACTCTGCCTTCTTCTCTTCATCAGCTCATGAATGTAAACATTTCTGTGCTTTTATTTTTGCTTTAAGCACCACCTAATTCACATGAAAACAAACACAGGTCATCTGATTTATCTCTGTTTCTGAGGTTTCAACTGTATTCACTCTGTTTCCATAGCAACACTGTTACCCCAGACTACCCTGGATTTAGAACCAGAACCAGACAGATTATAACACTCCACTTGCTCTGAGCTGAGATCTGATTGGTTCGATGATCTAAAAAAAAAAAAGGCAACACACTTCCCCATTCAGAAATACAGAAATATAACCTTTAAAAGTTGTTCCAAAAGGCAGTAAATGATGTGTGTTTGAAGCAATCAGGGCTTGTTTTGTTAAATATACGGTGAAAAAGGTCAGTGATTGGTCATGGTCAGTGTCAGTCAAATGTTTTTTTTCAGAGAGAATGGGCGGGTCTCGGGAAGAGGTGGGAATATTTTTGCAAAGATGTTAGCAGAATTTTAGTTTTGTAAGTAAGGAACTTTTGTGAGCTTTAAATCCAAATGAATGAAACATCGTGAAGTTGAAGCGACTCACTGATCGTCCTCGACCTCGGCACGCTCTCCACGCCTGAGGAACGCGATCACGTCCTTCACGATCTACAAAAAGAAACAGGAAATAACTCAGGGGGACTGTCTGTGTAATTAACACGTGATCAGCACTTTGACGTGTGCGTGTTCATTTAAACAGCGACTCTTCACCTTTACAGCTATAACACCAACCACCAGCAGGTTCACAGGGAGCAGCAGGGTTCTGATGTAGCGCAGAACCGTCTGACAACACAACACACACAAAAGAGTCAGGAAGACAGTGGCCATTTTGTTTCCTCAATATGATCAGGTTTTAATTAAAAAACTGACCAGAACCTTCATCACAAGAGAATACTTTACTCTCCTGGTGTGATAAGTCTCTGAGTTCACGGATAAGAATGATGAGTGGAAACAGACTGAAGAGTGCTGTGTTTGACTAACCTCCACCTCCATGAAGTCAAACTCAGCTGCACAGGTGTACATCATCGTATCAAAGTCCCTGTAGCTGGTGAACTTGGACTTGATCAGACTGCTGATGTGAGCCTGAAACAGATCAATGCTGTGTGAAGCGTGCTTCTTGAGTTTTGCACCATGCTAGTAATAAGGCTAATAACAATTAACAGTAATAACATTTAGCACTGTGTACTCAGCGAGGCTACGTGTATGATAAAGGGGATGTTTCCAGTCTCCCCCGCTACAGCAGCGTCTCTGATGGACTAAAGGTCAGCATGGACACAAGCTAATTATTAACAAGAGTGTTTTTATTCTTCAGTGAGACACTTACATCATCCGACGCCCCAAATATGAGCGCTAACAGGAACTTGAGGATGACTGTGGTCCCGACCCACGCTACACACTGCATCACCTGTACAGACGAGTGTGTCACTGTATACACTCACGTATACATAGCAGTCATTCACATTACCACTCACTAACTCACTCACACACACACACACACCATCATCATTCCCTTTCTTACCCACATGAGGGGACCGGCTCTAAACATCTGTTCAAAGTGATTCCTCAGAGCAACTACAGCCTGCAGGAAAGAGAGAGAGAGAGAGAGAGGGAGAAAGAAAAGAGAGAGAGAGGAGACAAAAGAGAGAGAGGAGAGAAGAGAGAGAGAGGGAGAGAGAGGAGAGAAAAGAGAGAGAGAGGAGAGAGAAAAGAGATAGAGGAGAGAAGAGAGACAGGGAGGGAGAAAGAGAGAGAGAGAGAGATATAAACAGGAATCAGTTTAAAAGCTGACCGAACAGAAAGATGGACAGAGAGACAGATCTACAATCACGGAGAGAGAGAAACAGACCATTATTATCCGAGAATAGTAAAACCTTAAATTAAGCAGAAGATCCTCCACGGTTTCCATGGTAACACCACACATTTATGAATTTCTACACCTCATGATGGCGAGTCAGAATCCTGCACATCTAATACTCCATCAGTCAGTCAGTGTGTGTGTGTGTGTGTGTGTGTGTGTGTGAGAGAGACTCACCCAGATGGAGATGAGAGAGGAGGCGTAGAAGGACGTCAGTAACATGGAGTTACCGAACATAAGGATGAAACACACACCCAGAGACACCTGTGTGAGAAAAACTGCAGTTTTATCTATCTCTCTCTTACACACACACACACACACACACACACAAACACACACACCCCTCACCATGTGTGTGAGCAGCAGGGCCTGCATCTTAGCTGGACTCAGGTAACCCAGGATGTAAGAAGCAAACAGAGACGCCACCTGTGAAGAAAAAGAAGAAGACTTTATTATTGTCACAGACATTACAGCACAGTGAAGTTCTCTCTTATCATATCATAACTGTGGAGGTGGGGGGGCACAGTGGTTAGCACGTTTGCCTCACACCTCCAGGGTTGGGGGTTCGATTCCCGCCTCCGCTGTGTGTGTGGAGTTTGCATGTTCTCCCCGTGCCTCGGGGTTTCCTCCGGGTACTCCGGTTTCCTCCCCCAGTCCAAAGACATGTATGGTAGGTTGATTGGCATCTCTAAATTGTCCGTAGTGTGTGATTGTGTGAGTGAATGAGAGTGTGTGTGTGCCCTGTGATGGGTTGGCACTCCGTCCAGGGTGTATCCTGCCTTGATGCCCAATGACGCCTGAGAATAGATCGGATAAGCAGCAGACAATGAATGAATGAGTGAACTGTGGAGGTTGGGGTCAGAGTTCAGGGTCAGACATGATGCAGCACCCCTGGAGCACAGAGGGTTAAGGGCCTTGCTCAGGGGCCCAACTGTGACAGCTTGGAGATCAACAACCCAGAGTCTTCACCACCTGAGCCCCCACTGCCCCAAAAAATCTACCTTAGTGTCATATGATATAAATATACTCACTGTGTATAAAAGGTGCTGAGTCTGAACTGAGTGTGTTTGTGTTTGTGTGTGCTTCTCTTACCTGTGTGAGTAAGACAAACTGGGCAAACTGCCATGGCAGCATGAACATGACTGTGGCCACACCCAACGCCCCCATGCTGTTCCTGCTTGGGTTCCTCATCCTTTACAAAGATGATAACCAGGTGTGTAAGGTGTGTAAACCATGTTAAGTGTCAATTAAGTGTCCATTACACACATCAAACCTCCATTAGTATGTTCCTATGCTAGCAGTGCATCTGTAATATAAAATTAAACTGGAGTAAAGGACAGATCAGGCGATTTATTTTCAGCTGCACAGTTCCTTACAGTGAGTCTGTAGTCTGTATCTTGTGGGTGTGGCCTGTTCAGCACGGGCTCTGTATCACGTCTAATCAGTGTGAAAAGTCAGTTACATGACTGACCTGTTACATAGCATACTAGCACTGATCTCAGGTTAGATTAGAAAGCAAGCTAACTGTACTAGATATTTACACTCACCAGCTACACCCAGGTTTTATTTTTCTTCCTAAAGTCTCTGAACACATTTAATGAGAGCTCATAAATGGAGGATCAAATAAAACCATACAGTAAGTTTTTCCTGTTATTGTAGGAACTAAGTGCAGTTAAAAAAATAAAGCTCGCATGCTGTAGGACTCGGTTCTAGACGATCATTTCAATTTATTGTTAAAGAAGTTTCATTTTGAATGTTGGTCGTTGCTGAAATCATGGCTCTGTGTCATGCACACACGTATAAGTGAACAAACACACCATGTTTTGTGGCTTGTTGGTGTTAAAGAGGGTGAGAACGAGATACCTGAGGATGTGTGTGAGGAGGAGCATTTGCAGAACCAGGAAGGGATACGAGAAACTCTCTCTGAGCGGAGGAGTCCACATCACCCGTGTACTCTGAGTAACACACACACACACACACACAGACAAACACAGTCAGATTTCAAATTAAAATAAATCATATCAGGTACAGTGGATTACTTACCTCTCTGAAGTTATACCACAGCAATTACTATGTGTATTTATTATAAAGCTGTGATGTGTAGCTGCACTGCTGCCCGAGCTGGCTGTGTTAGAGAATTAATCATCCCCCTGACCACCAATCAGCATGCAGCTGGAACAGTGTACAGGGGTGTTAATGTGTGTGTGTGTGTTCTCACCTCTCCATGATTGAAAAAGAAGGACAGCACAGTGACCACTCCTCCCATCTTACTGCCGCTGTGGACAAACACAAACACAAATGAGGTACAGATTACAAAAAAAAATAATTTGTCACTAATAAAACACTCTGGCGGTACCTCAGGTAGGTTCCGGAAACGTAAAAGAGGCTCATCATGGCTCCATTTAAGAGGAAAACAAAAGTCACATAGAAGTAGGCAGGATCTCCCAAACCTACACACACAAAAAAAGTGTAACAGTGATGTAGAGCTGCGTATACACAAGTACTAAGTCTGCCGGATAATCCCAAGCCCATCACAGAGCTTTGTGTGTGTGTGTGTGTGTTTAAAGTCCACTGTAGTGTAACCTTCACAGCTCTCCACAGGATCCAGATCCTCTCCTCTGTTGATGGTCCAGCACATCTTAGTGGGAATCCTGAAGAACTCCATAGTGCTGGAGTAAAGACGGTACCAGCTGGCCAACACCACCTGCAGGACAAAACACACCACACCACATCCGTGTGTGACTGAACACCACGGAGACACACACTGGCATGTACACAGAGAAGACTAACAGTGCCGGGACTTCAACACCACCCCACTGCTCCTTTATCTCTAACACACACACACACACACACACACACACACACACACTCACACACACACACACACACACACACACACACACACTCACACACACACACACAGAGACTGAGGACTGAAGTGGCCTGGGATCGTCGTGCTCGGGTCTTTGTGTGTCTTTTAAAATGAAACCATTATTACAGATTTTTAAAATAAAGTTCATGATATTGTACTTAGCATGCTAATTAGACTGAAATGTGGAGTTTATCTTATTGTTTCATGTTTATCAGAAGTTTAACAAAAGCATGAATAATAAATATGACATATAAAAAACAATAATTACTAACATTAAAAACAATAAAGTAATATTTACATATTAATAACAATAAAATAGTCATTCCGTCTGGACCTGGAAAGTGATATCACTATAAAACGTTCCTCTCTAAATAATCTCAAAACAAGAATTCCATCTTACAGATTTAAACATAATTATAATAATTTGTTCATTATATGTTAGTGTAATTGTGTAATTAAGTCTAATCTAGTGCAATAACTAACTAATGACTCATGAGAGCAGGTTCTGTCGAATGTGTGTGAGCGCCTCACCTCGGGATACAGGTTAAACCTCTTCAGTGTGTTTATGACCAGAGGATACTCGGTGAGCCGGTCATTCATGATCAGACCGAGACCGTTCAGGAAGGACGGAGCTTCGATGATGCTCTTAAAGTAGGAATAATACAGACCCTGGTGTAGTGACACAAATCAGAGAGCACAGTGAATATCACAGAACCTGCTAATCTGCACTACAGCGTGTGTGTACGAAACAGGGTTTAACTTTCAGTTTCATGCTAACGCTGAGAGGAACAGCACACAGCACCATTTCTGTTCTGAAGGCCATCTCCTTCTCCAGGGAGGACATGTGGGAAAAGTGCCGGTCATTCTCAAACAGCTCGGAGAGGTGGTACCTACAAACAAACATGGAACATACAACTGCTGCATACGCTGAAAATGACCTTAACTGATTAAGCTGATTAACATTATGATGGACTCACCAGTGGACGAACCCTGCACCAAGAGCTGTGGAGAGAAAGTAAAGCGTTATTGACCCAGGAGTCTCTAGAGGTTTATTATAACTCCTTTCCTCCTGACAGAACCACATAAATATTCATCTCAAACTGTACTCTGTATTTATTTCATGTCGCATCACAACTTTATCTGTAAAAGTAAACAGAGCAGAGAAATCAGCCTAGTAAATGAGTTTGTGAAGAAACCCCACACGTCCGGTGCACTGTCTGAGTAAAGGTCAGTGAGGATTTCAGACATGTAGTTCAACTGAATTATGAGAAACCAGTGGCTATTATCTGTCATTAAACTGTTAGGTGTTGAGTTTCGGAGGTCCAGAGGAAATCTGAGTAAAAGGTGATGTTCCAGATGTTCCAGTGAGACTGACACTGGAGTGTGTTCTTGGCCACACACTGACTTGAACACGTCACCTCTGTCCTGCAGGCTCTCTAATGTGTTCAAATGCTAAATAAAGGATTTGCGTGAGATAATAAATGAAAGGTCAGTAGTCATACCGAGAGTGCAGATGAAGAGAGCGGTGAGGAGGGACACAGGCGGTGGTGTTGACGCTGGTGGCGTGGACGTGAGGCCGAGTTTGTGGCGGATGATGGCGGGGTTTTTACCGTGGAGCTGCGAGCTCTTCCCTTCTCTCCCTCTCCGGCTCTTCCCGTCACTCCGCTCGTTCTGCTCCTTCGCGCCCGGTTTTCTCACTTTAACTACCATCTTTTCATTCTAAAGCTACCAAACATTAGAACCACAAAGGAGAAAACCACCTAATGAACAGCTCTTGCGCTCTGACTGAGACCCTCTAAGGGACTTGTTAGCACTGTTAGCTTCTGCGCCTCATCGCCACCTGCTGGGGATAACAGGAAGTGCTGCGGCGCGCTCGTAACCACGGTAACGGAGATTCCAAGGGGCGGGGCTTCACCTAACTTGAACACAAAAAATACAAATATACGTCTAATGATTATAAAATTAATGCATAATATAAATCAATATATAATATTGCTATCATAATAAGCTAGTCATTAACACAAGATCCATATACACAACAAAAGGTTTAAACACAACAGATATCTGAAAGGACAAAAAAAATAATTAATATTTTTATCACAATTTTAAAGTGATTATAAGATATAAATTCTAAATGTGGTTTAGTTCCTTTCTGACAGTAATTATTGGTCGGGTGTAAGTCTGTAAAAAGAGTAAAACACATTTTGTAAATGCATAAATATTACACACACAAAATCTGAATCATTTTCTGTATAATGTTCATGTACATGGCCTCGCGCATGCCGCTACGTCACTTCCGGCGCCGTGTTGTTGGTCTCCATTTTCTAGGAAAAACATCAGAGAGGAGAACGTCAGCCTGAGGTGTGTAAGTATTACATTTATTTTACAATTTAAACTACTTTAATGTCCTTATTTTAATTTTAGAATCTATAATGTGTTTCGGTCTGTGAGTGTTTAATGGTTCGTGGTCTCGCACTCTGAGTGAATAATCTTTAAAGTGGTGTCAGTGTCCAGATTGAGGAAGTCGCTGTTTTAAACACCGTGTCATCAGGAATGAAACATATTAATAGTATTAAACACTTTATACTTTTACTATAACACTTCATTTTTCCATCGTGTGTGTAAGACACTAGATTAGATGGAGTTAAAGGAGTTATAATGCTAGCTGTTCCTCCAGACAGACTGGGTCTGTGTGCCAATCCACACTGGCCGATTAGAACACAGGAGAGGTCACTGTGGGATAAATAACAAAAGATCTAGAAATTCCTGAAGAACATCACACAGTTTCTTTATTCTATCTTAATACAGATTGGAGAGAGAGAGTGAGAGAAGGAAGGTGGAGAAAAAGAAGAGAGAGAGAAGGGAAAATGTGAGAATACGAGAGAACAAATCATCAAATGTTTGCAGTTTATTAATACATTAAACCTCCTGTCTGATTAGACTGTTAGATTTTTCTTTCTAGTTCATTCTCTCTCTCTCTCTCTCTCTCACACACACACACACACACACACACAGACACACACAAAAGAACTGCAGTAATCGTCTAAATCATTGTTGTCATAAACTCTCTCTCTCTCTTTCTCAGCAATAAAATGCTGTGATGTTGGACAGTGAGACTGAAACCTGCTGTTGGGACGAGACCCACAGAGATGTTTTCGTCCTCACAGCAGTCGTCCTGTCAGCATGATGCCTGAGACTCGTGGACGGTGAGCAGGCAGAAAGGTGTGTGTGTGTTCTGAGGATTGTTTATTATGAAACATGGCGGAACACGGAGCCGACAGCCCCGTCACCTTGATCATCCGCGCACCAAACCAGAAATATGACGATCAGACAATCAGCTGCTTCCTGGACTGGACCGTGGAGAAACTGAAGAAACACATCGCTAGTGTTTATCCCAGCAAACCGGTGAGTGAGAGATTGTGTGTGTGTGAGTCTGCACAGCAGTGTCTGCGCACTGACCGAGAGGATGTTGTGTTCGTAATGTGTGTGTGTGTGTGTGTTTTCCGTGTTGTAGTTGTCCCGAGAGCAGCGACTCGTTTACTCTGGACGCCTTCTACAGGATCACCAGCAGCTCCAGGATGTGCTCCAAAAGGTACAGGAGCAAGATTTACATCAAAACTTAATTTATTTTCTGACAAAAAAACCTAAAGTTTTAACCCTGAACACATAAACACTAAGTCTGTACAGTTAAACTCACTTCTGTTCTTCCTCTGCTGCAGCAGGATGAGTATCACATGGTCTATCTGGTGTGTGTACCCCAGAATCCCCTGGCTGACCCCTCACTGACCTCTGACCCCGGGTCTACTGTAAGATTCTAGCAGATTCATTAGAAGCTCCTCCAACAGGAAGTTTATCTAAACAGAAAACACCTTCTTCCAGAATCACAGCGCAGAGCAAGTGTGCAGAGTGTCGGCTGTTTCCCTCACACACACACACACACACACACACAGATACACACACACGAGCATGAGGAACGTGTCAGCTCTAATTTTCTTCCACATTTGATATTAGCATTAAAACCACTGGTGATTGATACACCAACCTTAAAAAAAGTCTAATCTGACATTTGACTAAACTCTCCCTGACCCAGGATGAGAAATAACTCATTATAAAAATGAATTCTGAGATATGAAGTTATATTCATTTTTATCTATGCTTTCTCAGAATGCAGCGCCTGGTGACTCCGCCCCCCCTGTGTCACCGTCCAATCAGAATGTCCCAGACCTCTCCTTCATAGGAAGTACAGACGGCATTCGTCATCGAGGTGGTTCTGCTCACACTCAGCAGCGGTACACCTTTATACACAATAATCAACTGTATCCATGTTTCATTCAAATATACAGTACAGAGCTCTATACTAATGGTGTGTGTGTGTGTGTGCGCGCGCTCGTGCGTGTGTGTCAGGCCTGAGGGATTGGCGCCCCCTGCTGCACTTCCTCCTCACAGCATATACTCTCCTGTGCAGATGATGTGGTGGCGGCGTGTGTACGCACAGCAATACTACATGCACTAGTAAGTCACACAGATATATTAAATGTTTTTAATAGAATATTCATTTACATATGATAATTAAAAATAACGATCATACCACCAGCCAGGCTGCAATGGCCGCCGCTCAGGCCACACCTCCTCCAGTTAACCCTGGCCCATCAGTCACGCCAGCTCCGGCCCCGGTTCCGGTTAACCCCGCCCCATTGGAGCAACCGGCGAATCAGAACCCTCAGATGAACGCACAGGGCGGGGCCATGCAGAACGAGGACGAGCTGAACCGTGATTGGCTGGACTGGCTTTACACCGTGTCGCGTGCTGCTGTCCTCCTCAGCATCGTCTATTTCTATTCGTCTTTCACCCGCTTCATCATGGTGATCGGTGCCATGCTGCTCGTCTACCTGTGAGCCTTAATTATTTACACTCGTTTCAACTTCTTTATAGTTTTCTGTTTATATTTTTTTCCCTTGCTGTATTTTTTTTTACATTTTTTTTTTAAAGAAAAACAGAAATACCCAGAATGGCAGGAATAACAAAACTGAAAGTAAAACTAATGTGTGTGTGTGTGTGTGTGTGTGTGTGTGTGTGTGTTCTAGTCACCAGGCAGGTTGGTTCCCCTTCAGGGTGGAGCTGCAGAACCCTGGAGCAGCAGACCGAGCTCCAGCTGAAAATGACAGAAACCACAACATGCAGGAAATGGTGAGCCAGAAACAATAAACACCACAGAACACTTCTTAAAATGTCCAGCTACACACCTGTCTGTACATCCTACACACCTGTCTACACACCTGTCTACGTGTCCAACACACCTGTTCTACACACCTGTCTACGTGTCCAACACACCTGTTCTACACACCTGTCTGCGTGTCCAACACACCTGTTCTACACACCTGTCTACGTGTCCAACACACCTGTCTACGTGTCCAACACACCTGTTCTACACACCCGTCTACACACCTGTCTACGTGTCCAACACACCTGTTCTACACACCCGTCTACACACCTGTCTACGTGTCCAACACACCTGTCCTACACACCTGTCTACACACCTGTCTACGTGTCCAACACACCTGTCCTACACACCCGTCTACACACCTGCCTACGTGTCCAACACACCTGTCCTACACACCCGTCTACACACCTGCCTACGTGTCCAACACACCTGTTCTACACACCTGCCTACGTGTCCAACACACCTGTTCTACACACCTGCCTACGTGTCCAACACACCTGTTCTACACACCTGCCTACGTGTCCAACACACCTGTTCTACACACCTGCCTACGTGTCCAACACACCTGTTCTACACACCTGCCTACGTGTCCAACACACCTGTTCTACACACCTGCCTACGTGTCCAACACACCTGTTCTACACACCTGCCTACGTGTCCTACACACCTGTCTACGTGTCCAACACACCTGTTCTACACAACTGTCTACGTGTCCAACACACCTGTTCTACACACCTGCCTACGTGTCCAACACACCTGTCTACGTGTCCAACACACCTGTTCTACACACCTGTCTACGTGTCCAACACACCTGTTTTACACACCTGCCTACGTGTCCTACACACCTGCCTACGTGTCCTACACACCTGCCTACGTGTCCAACACACCTGTTCTACACACCTGCCTACGTGTCCAACACACCTGTTCTACACACCTGCCTACGTGTCCAACACACCTGTTCTACACACCTGGCTACGTGTCCAACACACCTGTTCTACACACCTGGCTACGTGTCCAACACACCTGTTCTACACACCTGTCTACGTGTCCAACACACCTGTTCTACACACCTGTCTACGTGTCCAACACACCTGTTCTACACACCTGTTCTACACACCTGTCTACGTGTCCAACACACCTGTTCTACACACCTGCCTACGTGTCCTACACACCTGCCTACGTGTCCTACACATCTGCCTACGTGTCCAACACACCTGTTCTACACACCTGCCTACGTGTCCTACACACCTGCTCTACACAACTGTCTACGTGTCCAACACACCTGTTCTACACACCTGCCTACGTGTCCAACACACCTGTTCTACACACCTGCCTACGTGTCCTACACACCTGTCTACGTGTCCAACACACCTGTTCTACACACCTGTCTACGTGTCCAACACACCTGTTTTACACACCTGTCTACGTGTCCAACACACCTGTTCTACACACCTGCCTACGTGTCCTACACACCTGTTCTACACACCTGCCTACGTGTCCTACACATCTGCCTACGTGTCCAACACACCTGTTCTACACACCTGCCTACGTGTCCAACACACCTGTTCTACACACCTGCCTACGTGTCCAACACACCTGTTCTACACACCTGCCTACGTGTCCTACACACCTGCTCTACACACCTGCATACGTGTCCTACAAACCTGCTCTACACACCTGTCTACGTGTCCAACACACCTGGTCTACACACCTGCCTACGTGTTCTACACACCTGTCTACGTGTCCAACACACCTGTTCTACACACCTGTCTACGTGTCCAACACACCTGTTTTACACACCTGCCTACGTGTCCAACACACCTGTTCTACACACCTGCCTACGTGTCCAACACACCTGTTCTACACAACTGCCTACGTGTCCAACACACCTGTTCTACACACCTGCCTACGTGTCCAACACACCTGTTCTACACACCTGTCTATGTGTCCAACACACCTGTTCTACACACCTGTCTACGTGTCCAACACACCTGTTCTACACACCTGTCTACGTGTCCAACACACCTGTTCTACACACCTGTTCTACACACCTGTCTACGTGTCCAACACACCTGTTCTACACACCTGTCTACGTGTCCAACACACCTGTTCTACACACCTGCCTACGTGTCCAACACACCTGTTTTACACACCTGCCTACGTGTCCAACACACCTGTTCTACACACCTGCCTACGTGTCCAACACACCTGTTCTACACACCTGCCTACGTGTCCAACACACCTGTTCTACACAACTGCCTACGTGTCCAACACACCTGTTCTACACACCTGCCTACGTGTCCAACACACCTGTTCTACACACCTGTCTACGTGTCCAACACACCTGTTCTACACACCTGTCTACGTGTCCAACACACCTGTTCTACACACCTGTCTACGTGTCCAACACACCTGTTCTACACACCTGTTCTACACACCTGTCTACGTGTCCAACACACCTGTTCTACACACCTGTCTACGTGTCCAACACACCTGTTCTACACACCTGCCTACGTGTCCTACACACCTGCCTACGTGTCCTACACATCTGCCTACGTGTCCAACACACCTGTTCTACACACCTGCCTACGTGTCCAACACACCTGTTCTACACACCTGCCTACGTGTCCAACACACCTGTTCTACACACCTGCCTACGTGTCCAACACACCTGTTCTACACACCTGTCTACGTGTCCAACATACCTGTTCTACACACCTGTCTGTCTTCCTGTGTCTCTCCCTCTCTGTAGGAGCGCATTATGGATGATGGTCTTGAGAATGATGATGGTGACAGTGGTGATGAAGGATCTGATGAAGCTGCTCCTCCTCAGCCGAGCTTCCTCACGTCCACATGGTCCTTTATTAGCACCTTCTTCACCTCGCTGGTTCCTGAGGGTCCCCCTCGTGCCGCTAGATAAACATCACAGACACACACACGTGCACGCACACACAGAGTGAACTTTGACCCCTTACAGATATAAACAAATACAAAAACAGCAGCATTGTGTTTAACAAGTCTGCCCTGGTCAGCTGAATGTGTAAAGCTGCTCAAGGTTTTAATCTCCACCGCTGTCCGGTTCTTCATCAGGCAAGAGAACGAGTGGAACGTTGCTGCACTTGTCTTCCCTCATAACAACATAAGAATTTTTTTAGAGACGTGTGTGACTAATACAGTTCCTCACTTTCATTCAATGTATGTAAATAAATATGTTCTATTTACAGATTTAAATATTTGCATCTCATTAAGCGTGTTTTACATTAAACAGATGAAGCCGTGTTCAGTGTGATGGAGTTCATATGTGTCTCAGGTGGCTGCAGTGATGAATCCGGCCACCAGGAGGAGCCATTTAACTGCAACAGAAAAACCAAGTCTCATCCATCACACGTGATCGTTTCAGATCGGAGCTTCAGCTTCTCCTGAATGTTCGAAGATAATCACAGTCTTTAAACTCAGTGAGAAGAGTCTGAGTGAGGAAAAGTTTTGATTATATAAGTACGGTCAGGTTTCATAAGGATATATACACACACATTCATCACAAACCTCCACCAAACCTATACACACACACACACACACACACACACAACAATTTTAAAAAGTGAAAATCATTTGAAGCAGTAGAGCCAGTGTGCTTGGTGTGTTTGTGTGGAGGTTTGCGCTGGCGCTGCACTTCTGAGACTCAGAAGGTCTCTAATCAAATGAAGATAGATTTGTTTAGTTCATCGTAACAGCACAATTAATTATGCATGAGAAAACATTAGTGCATTCGGCTTTCGGCCTCCTAAGTAACTGGCTAAATCAGGTTAAAGTCTCTTCAGTCCAGCCTGCAGCACTGTTATCAGGACACACACACACACACACACACACAATGGTTTCAATCATCATTAGGAAGTTAATCAGGCTGTGTGGCTGAACCTGTTCTACTGCAGTGAGCTTTAAACCGTTTTAAAAGAAAAGAACAGACAGAAATTACAGAGATACAAATGAAAGGTTTCCTTATTTTAGCATTTATAAAGGAAAAATACATTTAAACTAAATATTGTAGTAATTAACATTCAGTATCGAATTATTTCATAATCACTAAAGTCCGCCGAGGAGCGTCAGGAATTCCGGGATTATTAATAAATATATATATGCAAATTAGGACACGCCCCTACTGTTTCATAACCTCAGTTGTGTTTATTGTTTACTTTAGAATGTTTATTTTTTTTTCTATATCGTTTACAAGACAGTGTTTGTTTACTCGATAATGTTTATTCAGCAGTATTTATTATTACAGGAGAGTACATTAGGAATAATAATTATAATTAATTCATGCTAAAAGTAGTGTTATAATCCTGAGTAATGGAAAGAAAGACTTAAACGAAGTGAACATGATTCATGCATTCCCTTATGAATCAATCTGTGTGTGTGTGTGTGTGTGTGTGTGTGTGTGTGTTTCTACTATAAACCACACCGCTGCTGGTTTTCATTTCTCCCTCCATTCTTCACGAGCGCACTCCCTTCCATTAATCCCTTCACTCCGTCAGACAACATTTATTTATTTGTTTATTTATTTATTTTCCTTTCAGAGGATGGAAGTGATTTTTATCAGAGAGAAGATTCTTTTCTTCCTGCTGAAACGGTGAATAAGGGCTGAGTATCGATCCACTCTGGATAAAAAATACACAGCTGATTGAAATGATGCCGCAGGGTTGTGTGTGTGTGTGTGTGTGTGTGTGTCCATTAGCACTCGGCTGATGTAACACACTCCACAGTCTGCATGAACACATGAGGAAAAGCTTTCCACTACAATTCATAATCATTCTGAACTCTTTTAGATCCTCATCTCTTCCTCGTTCTCTTAGAGAAAAACTCATCGTCTCATCATCTGCTCCTCAGACCAGCTCACATACTGCATCACCTCATCATCTGCTCCTCAGACCAGCTCACATACTGCATCACCTCATCATCTGCTCCTCAGACCAGCTCACATACTGCATCACCTCATCATCAGCTCCTCAGACCAGCTCACATACTGCATCACCTCATCATCAGAGCTTTTCTACACCACTCGAAAAACCAGAACGTGTTAAAGCTGTATTCATATAACACAACAAATCATTTACTCTCTCTATCTCTCTCTCTCTCACACACACACACACACACACACACACACACACTGCAGCAATTTCCTAGTCAGCTCTGAGGCTCTTGAGAGGACACAGTGAAGGTTTCTTTACTCACCTGGAGAGCAGGAGGAAGTG
Organism: Hemibagrus guttatus; assembly: GCA_033459395.1. NCBI lineage: Eukaryota > Metazoa > Chordata > Actinopteri > Siluriformes > Bagridae > Hemibagrus > Hemibagrus guttatus. The sequence goes on from JAUCMX010000020.1 coordinate 20,597,535, forward strand.
AGAACATCAAATGAAACTCTACCAGTTCCTGTGATTAAACCTCTGCACTCTCATTTCTAAAACCCTTCCCTCCTGAGGAACTCTGGAGTAGAGTGTGTGTATCAGACTAGAACTCTTACAGGACATTAAACTCTCTAAACCCTAAAAACAACCTGCTACAGATCCGCTGAAGCCCCGCCCCCATCTAATGCACCTGTGGACTGTGCACGCGCTGATTGGCTGATTGGATTTCCGCTGCCTGCACTTCCTCTTCAGGAGTTCGGAGGTGGTGATAATGAGATGGTGTTACAATAAAAAAATTAAATGATAATAAAATAAAATTACCTTCTGTTAGTGCCCTGACTCCAGCTCAGAAAATATTAAAGACTTTTATTTTGTAATATTATAATAACATCTGTTTATTTTTTAGATAAAAAACGAGTGAAAGAAACAGCAGCTGATGTGATGTCTTCATTCAGCACAACAACAATTACAGCACTCTTATTAACCGCATGATGTTTTATATCAATAATACACTCTTTTACAAATGAAGACATTTTGTCTTGATGTGGATTTGTTTGTATTTTTAATGTGTGTTTTTGCCACATGGTCCAGTTATCTCTGCTTCCTGAGTTTTGAAAAATGATGATGATGATGATGATGATGATGATCTTTATCAGAGCTTGAGCAGTGCAGTGTTAATTTTGACAGCCATTTCTGATTTAGTGTTATATTAACACTGCACTCTTAACACGTGTGCAGCTCTACATCTCCCTTTCTCTGAGCTGGAGATCCGCCCGCTGTGCTGCTCTTACTCATTTATACGGATCATACATTAAGGATCGGGAAAAGTGCTCTAGAGTTCAAGTCTCAAGTAAAAACCAGAAATGTTTTCTGTAGCTGTTTATTTTCTGAAACTTCAAATAAATGTGCAATAAACAGACAGATGTTCACAAGCAGCTGAACATACATTACTAACACACCTCTGTCTGCTAACAGTGTTTATGTATAATAATCATTAAGGTGTACATCTGGAGGCAAAATAACATTTTATATGAAATCTGTCAGCTCTGATATGGGAGCGTTCAACTTCTCCAGAATGTAAACGGGGAAAAAATCATGTAGTGTGTGTAGTGCAGGATATTAAGTTAGTACAACAAATACACTATGGTCTAAATAATCTCACTACATCACGGGATACAGATTTCATCAGAGACGGAGGTGAACGCTGCAGAAAAGCCGAACTGTTGTACAATATATAATGAAGCGTTGTACACTGATGAAAGTCTGGCTCAGAACTGTGCAGTAAGGCTAGCTAACTGACGTTAATTACCAGAAAGATAAAACGTAAGATTTCCTGGTGAATTTCCCTGTGGACACGTCCAGTAACACTGACCTCACGTTAAGAAAAAATACTTAAATAAGACTAAATAGTTGACTTTCCGTGACAGGAGCTGTATAAATAGCAGGGTGATGCTCCTTCACATGCCTCTTAAGATTCGTGGTGTTCTTTCCGTCTATTTTATAGACACAGAGCTTCTCTCCGTTTTCTGTCACAGTGCACAATGGTTTTTTTCAGAGGAATTCTAACAGAAAGTCTTCCATATATCAGTTCTTCCTTTTCTTCCTAAAGCTTCAGGTGCTGAAGTCACTGCAGCTCACCAGGACAGATGGAGATTATTTATCATACCTGCTAACTGTCTGAGATGGACACGCCCCTTATCCAGTCCAGAGGGACACATTTTTAAAGACAGTGAGCCGATACAGAGAGATCATTTATTATCAGACATTATGAATGTCCAATATTCCTAAAAAAAGTATTTTTGTCCAGTCTCGTCTCGTTAATGAAGAAACATCTTAAATTTCACCCTAGTTTTAATCATCAGGTATTAGTCTCGTCTTAATCACAGTAAAAATGGTTGTTAATGAATATTTCTCATGAACCCTGGAGCAGTGAGGTGTGAAGGTTCTGTGTGAGAACAGTGGTGTGTGTTCCATCAGTAAGCTGGTGTCCTCACTCGGCGTGTCTCAGTGTCTCACAGCAGTGTGTGGATGTGTTTGGTGTCATGTTGTGTAATATTGTGTGTATTTCTCTGCATGCTGTAAGACAGTAAATGAGACTCTTCACATGGTTTTGGAGTGATTATATAGATTTATATTTCTCCTTGTTTACAAATAACATTTATCCGTTAATGCTGCATATGTTACAGTAATGCATCAAGCTCATACCGCGGCCTGGGCTGTTTTTAGCTGAATTTCATGAAATAATAAATATATTGCACTTAAAAATCATCCAAACAAAAAATCATGTGGTTAATATTCATAAAGAAAACACACACACACACACACACACACACACACACAATAATTTGGTTAGCGCTGGTTAATAAATGTGCCTCCATGTGACTTTACTGAGTCATGAATCAGCACACACTCGCTATTTACAGGTGAGGATGTCCTCGAGGACAGAAAGTCTCTGCTCTGAGCTCCTAACACTCTCTACAAATCTCATTTTCACACACACACACACACACACACACACACACACACATACGTGTTGAACATTAACACTGTTCTTTATTTCTTCTCTTTTGCCATCTTGAATTTCTCCTCAAATAAATTATGAATGCTATGTGAAAGTCGGATTAAATCTTAATGGATATAACGACTCTAATAATAATAATAATAATAATAATAATAATAATAATAATAATAATGACACACGTCTCGACCTCACTTAGGCTGCGTCTCAATCCAAATGTGGCATTAAACATAAACAAAACATGTGGAAAAATCAACACCATCTTCTTCCAGCAAGAATGTCAGCAAAATTTATAAACAAATGTCAGAAAAACACACACACACACACACACACACACACACACACACACACACACACACACAGCGCCCCCCAGAGACCCTCTCTTACAGCACTGCACCCTGGAGAGGGAACAAGGAGCTCAACAGCACACTGTCTGTCTTCCAGTCATGAAGACGCTCTGTTGCAGTTTTTCATCCTCAAAAATGGCTGTGTTCCAAATTCAAAACCAGAAGTGAGCATGTCCACACTGCTCAAGTCCCTTCACTGTGTTTGAGTGATCTTACACAGCGGCTCTCCTCCCAAATCAAACCCCAGTCCAGACACACAGCACCCCCTAGAGCTCCACGTGACTCAGTACTGGGCCCAGAGTCTCTATAGCAGAGTCCCAAGTCTTCATCATGCCTGAGACAAGTGCAGAGCTGCTCCTGTGCAGACGCAGACGCAGACGCAGACGCAGCTCTTGTGTCTTTCTGCAAGTTATTTTATTGTATTTATTTCACCGTTCTCTCCAGCAGAATCTCTGGGTCGTTGTTCAGTAACAGTGTCCCGTTATTTACATGTCAGCGTGGAAACCTGCTTCTCCTTTAGACATGAAAGTGAAAGGTGCTCACAGCTCCCTCGCCTGGCCGGAGCTCCGCCCACTGTCCGTCTGAATACATTTCAGAGAGGGTTTTTCCTCAGCAGTGAGTCTTTACAGTAATGATCATGTTA
>JAUCMX010000020.1:20601545-20621545 GCA_033459395.1 Hemibagrus guttatus
AGAGTGAACAGGGAGAGTGAGGGAGAGTTAACGGGGAGAGTAACAGGGAGAGTGAACAGGGAGAGTGAGGGAGAGTAACAGGGAGAGTGAACAGGGAGAGTGAACAGGGAGAGTAAAAGGGAGAGTGAGGGAGAGTAACAGGGAGAGTGAAAAACGGGGAGAGTGAACAGGGAGAGTGAGGGAGAGTAGGGAGATTTAACAGGGAGAGTGAGGGAGAGTAACAGGGAGAGTGAACAGGGAGAGTAAAAGGGAAAGTACGGGGAGAGTAACAGGGAAAGTGACAGGGAGAGTGAGGGAGAGTAGGAGAGTGAAAGGGAGAGTGAGGGAGAGTAACAGGGAGAGTGAACAGGGAGAGTGAGGGAGAGTAACAGGAGAGTAACAGGGAGAGTGAACAGGGAGAGTGAGGGAGAGTAACAGGAGAGTGAACAGGGAGAGTGAACAGGGAGAGTGAACAGGGAAAGTGAGGGGAGAGTAAAAGGGAGAGTGAAGAGAGTAAAAGGGAAAGTAAAAGGAGAGTGAACAGGGAAAATGAGGAGAGTAACAGGGAGAGTGAGGGAGAGTAAAAGGGAGAGTGAACAGGGAGAGTGAACAGGGAGAGTGAACAGGAGAGTGAACAGGAAGAGTGAGGGAGAGTGAGGAGAGTAACAGGGAGAGTGAGGGAGAGTAAAAGGGAGAGTGAGGGGAGTACAGGGAAAGTGACAGGGAGAGTGAACAGGGAAAGTGAGGGAGAGTGAAAGGGAGAGTGAGGGAGAGTGAACAGGGAGAGTGAGGGAGAGTGAACAGGGAAGTGAGGGAGATTTAACAGGGAAGTGAGGGAGAGTGAAAGGGAGAGTGAACGGGAGAGTAAAAGGAGAGTGAGGGAGAGTGAACAGGGAGAGTGAGGGAGAGTAACAGGGAAAGTGACAGGGAGAGTGAGGAGAGTGAGGTAAAGTGAACGGGGAGAGTGAGGGAGAGTAACAGGGAGAGTGAACAGGGAGAGTGAGGGAGAGTTAACAGGGAGAGTGAACAGGGAGAGTGAGGGAGAGTAGGGAGATTTAACAGGGAGAGTGAACAGGGAGAGTGAGGGAGAGTTAACAGGGAGAGTGAACAGGGAGAGTAAAAGGGAGAGTGAACAGGGAGAGTGAGGAAGAGTTAACAGGGAGAGTGAACAGGGAGAGTGAGGGAGAGTGAACAGGGAGAGTGAACAGGGAGAGTGAAGAGAGTTAACAGGGAGAGTGAACAGGGAGAGTGAGGGAGAGTAAAAGGGAGAGTAACAGGGAGAGTAGGAAGATTTAACAGGAAGAGTTAACAGGGAGAGTGAACAGGGAGAGTGAGGGAGAGTTAACAGGGAGAGTGAACAGGGAGAGTAAAAGGGAGAGTGAACAGGGAGAGTGAGGAAGAGTTAACAGGGAGAGTAAAAGGGAGAGTGAGGGAGAGTTAACAGGGAGAGTAACAGGGAGAGTGAAGAGAGAAAAGGAAAGAGTAACAGGGAGAGTAGGGAGAGTAACAGGGAGAGTGAACAGGGAGAGTAAAAGGAGAGTAACAGGGAGAGTGAGGGAGAGTGAGGGAGAGTTAACAGGGAGAGTGAACAGGGAGAGTGAGGGAGAGTAACAGGGAGATTTAACAGGGAGAGTAACAGGGAGAGTAAAAAGGAGAGTGAACAGGGAGAGTAACAGGAGAGTGAGGGAGAGTGAACAGGGAGAGTGAGGGAGAGTGAACAGGGAAAGTGAGCAGGGAGAGTGAACAGGGAAAGTGACAGGGAGAGTGAGGAGAGTGAGGAAAGTGAACGGGGAGAGTGAGGGAGAGTGAACAGGGAGAGTGAACAGGGAGAGTGAGGGAGAGTTAACAGGGAGAGTGAACAGGGAGAGTGAGGGAGAGTGAGGGAGAGTTAACAGGGAGAGTAAAAGGGAGAGTGAGGGAGATTTAACAGGGAGAGTGAACAGGGAAGTGAGAGAGATTTAACAGGGAAGTAAACAGGGAGAGTGAGGGAGAGAAAAGGGAGAGTGAAAGGGAGAGTAAAAGGGAGAGTGAAGAGATTTAACAGGGAGAGTAAAAGGGAGAGTGAGGGAGAGTGAACAGGGAGAGTGAACAGGGAGAGAAAAGGGAGAGTGAACAGGGAGAGTGAGGGAGAGTGAACAGGGAGAGTGAACAGGGAAGTAAACAGGGAGATTTAAAGGGAGAGTAAAAGGGGAGAGTGAACAGGGAAGTGAGGGAGATTTAACAGGGAGAGTTAACAGGGAGAGTGAAAAGGAGAGTGAGGGAGATTTAACAGGGAGAGTGAACAGGGAGAGTGAGGGAGATTTAAAGGGAGAGTGAACAGGGAGAGTGAGGGAGAGTGAACAGGGAGAGTGAACAGGGAAGTTAACAGGGAAGTGAGGGAGAGTGAAAGGGAGAGTTAACAGGGAGAGGGAGAGTGAACAGGGAGAGTGAGGGAGAGTTTACAGGGAGAGTGAGGGAGAGTGAACAGGGAAAGTGAGCAGGGAGAGTGAGAGAGAGTGAGGTAAAGTGAACGGGGAGAGTGAGGGAGAGTGAACAGGGAGAGTGAACAGGGAGAGTGAGGGAGAGTTAACAGGGAGAGTGAACAGGGAGAGTGAGGGAGAGTGAGGGAGAGTTAACAGGGAGAGTGAGGGAGAGTTAACAGGGAGAGTGAACAGGGAGAGTGAGGGAGAGTGAACAGGGAGAGTGAACAGGGAGAGTTAACAGGGAGAGTGAACAGGGAGAGTGAACATGGAGAGTGAACAGGGAGAGTGAGGGAGAGTGAGGGAGAGTTAACAGGGAGAGTGAACAGGGAGAGTGAGGGAGAGTGAACAGGGAGAGTTAACAGGGAGAGTGAACAGGGAGAGTGAACATGGAGAGTGAGGGAGAGTGAACAGGGAGAGTGAGGGAGAGTGAACAGGGAAAGTGAGCAGGGAGAGTTAACAGGGAGAGTGAACAGGGAGAGTGAGGGAGAGTGAGGGAGAGTTAACAGGGAGAGTGAACAGGGAGAGTGAGGGAGAGTGAACAGGGAGAGTGAACAGGGAGAGTGAGGGAGAGTTAACAGGGAGAGTTAACAGGGAGAGTGAACAGGGAGAGTGAGGGAGAGTTAACAGGGAGAGTGAACAGGGAGAGTGAACAGGGAGAGTGAACAGGGAGAGTGAGGAAGAGTTAACAGGGAGAGTGAACAGGGAGAGTGAGGGAGAGTTAACAGGGAGAGTGAACAGGGAGAGTGAGGGAGAGTGAACAGGGAGAGTGAACAGGGAGAGTTAACAGGGAGAGTGAACAGGGAGAGTGAACATGGAGAGTGAACAGGGAGAGTGAGGGAGAGTGAGGGAGAGTTAACAGGGAGAGTGAACAGGGAGAGTGAGGGAGAGTGAACAGGGAGAGTTAACAGGGAGAGTGAACAGGGAGAGTGAACATGGAGAGTGAGGGAGAGTGAACAGGGAGAGTGAGGGAGAGTGAACAGGGAAAGTGAGCAGGGAGAGTGAACAGGGAAAGTGAGCAGGGAGAGTGAGAGAGAGTGAGGTAAAGTGAACGGGGAGAGTGAGGGAGAGTTAACAGGGAGAGTGAACAGGGAGAGTGAGGGAGAGTGAGGGAGAGTTAACAGGGAGAGTGAACAGGGAGAGTGAGGGAGAGTGAACAGGGAGAGTTAACAGGGAGAGTGAACAGGGAGAGTGAACAGGGAGAGTGAGGGAGAGTTAACAGGGAGAGTGAACAGGGAGAGTGAGAGAGAGTTAACAGGGAGAGTGAACAGGGAGAGTGAGGGAGAGTGAACAGGGAGAGTGAGGGAGAGTTAACAGGGAGAGTTAACAGGGAGAGTGAACAAGGAGAGTGAGGGAGAGTTAACAGGGAGAGTGAACAGGGAGAGTGAGGGAGAGTTAACAGGGAGAGTGAACAGGGAGAGTGAGGGAGAGTGAACAGGGAGAGTGAACAGGGAGAGTTAACAGGGAGAGTGAGGGAGAGTGAACAGGGAGAGTTAACAGGGAGAGTGAACAGGGAGAGTGAACAGGGAGAGTGAGGGAGAGTTAACAGGGAGAGTTAACAGGGAGAGTTAACAGGGAGAGTGAACAGGGAGAGTGAGGGAGAGTTAACAGGGAGAGTTAACAGGGAGAGTGAACAGGGAGAGTGAACAGGGAGAGTTAACAGGGAGAGTGAACAGGGAGAGTGAGGGAGAGTTAACAGGGAGAGTGAACTGATCCCAGATTCAAAATCTTACAGTGACCGCTCTGTAATATTTATTATTTATTTATAATGTCCTTCACACAGATGACTGTGTGTGTGTGTGTGTGTGTGTGTGTGTGTGTGTGTGTGTGTTTCTCAGTACCTCTCAATATCTGTGAGTCTGGATGAGTCTCTGAAGCCTTTAGCAAACGGGTTGCTGTCGATTTTCAGCTTAGTGATCTGTAACACAGGACGAGAATAACATCAGACAGGCGTCTCACTCTCTCTGTCTGTCTGTCTGTATGTCTGTCTCTCTTATACTCCCTCCTGTCACAATCTCTCAGACTAAACACTGAGTCTGTACTACTACTACTACTACAATACACACACACACACACACACACACACACACACACACACACACACACACACACCTTGTCAGAGAAAGAACATGTGATTGCTTATGCTGAGACTATGCAGAGATACGCAGCAAAGGATTATTGGAAATAAAAACTAAATAATCTTGGATTTAGAGTTTAATTCTTCAGTCTAAAAAAAGAAACACAAGCCGAAGAGGAGAGCGTTTTTTTCCAGAACATTCGGGTTCTCTCTCCGTTCCACACAGCTGCTGTGTTCTTGCGCAGAGGGACGTGTCGGTTCTCTACACTGTCACGCTCCAAAAAACATCAAATCTGGAAATGTTCAAGGTTCTCTGAGGAGACCTGCAAAAAATGATTCTCTGTTCAAAAGGGTTCCACACTCAGGCTTAGAACCCTTTACTATACACAAGAACCGCTTACAGAACCATCTTTCTCACAACAGCTACAGACTGAACAGAGTTTAAGTCTTTAACTGAAAACTGTAGCGGGGTGGGGGTGGGGGTGTGTGTGTGTGTGTGTGTGTGTGTGTGTGACTGTGACACACCAGTTGGTTCTGGTAGGCGGTGACGGCAGTGAACACGGTCTCAGTGAAGATGAAGGTACGGAACTCCTCAGATTTGAGGTTGAGCAGCGACGCTGTGTGCTCCTTCTTCTTAATGATGTGAACACGAGGCTGATATTTATGCATCGAGTTCAGGATGATCTACACACACACACACACACACACACACACACACACACACACACACACACAGTGTAAGCTGGAGTTTAAACTTTTCAGTAATAAAACCAGCTACATTGTGGTGGTTAATACTTTAATATATTCTTTTTAATATTTATCATTAAAATATATTTTTATTTTCAATGTTATTATTAAAATGTTTTTTTTATTATTAAAAGTTTTTTTTTTTACTGCATGGGGTTAAAAATCATCCTCAGCGTTCCTCCAGTTCAGCCTAAATTTCCTAAATCTTCCATATTTATAAATATTCAGCTTTTCTGAGTTTATGTATTATTTTATTTATGTCTCATTATTACTCTAGATTTATTAAACACTTATTTTTTTATATTTTTGTTTTTTAATTTAAATATATTTGCTTTCAGATCAGAGTAATGTATAATCTCCGGCGTGTTCTGAGACTCCAGTCTGTCTTCAGCAGATGGAACACGAGCAGAAAATAAAAGTAAAACTGCATACGGCGTTTTCGGGGTCAAGCGTCCAGTCCCTGGGAGCCGCGGCCTCACGGACATGCTACAGGTGGACAGTGGTGGACTTCTCTGACTGGAGGAGGAAAGATCTAGATGAACACCGGGGCCGCAGGGCGGAGCTGCTGCAGCTGTGACCCGTGCAGTCGTCTGTTACTGCTCTGCTGTTTACACAGGTGTCAAGGCGATGGGAGATCTTTGGCAGCACTTGACCCAAATTTGGTCAGAATGTTCCTCAGACTCTCCACAGTCAGTGTGCCACATCTGTGCCAGATGTTTTGGTGCTTGGACCCCTAATAAAAGCCGTATTTCTTTTCTGTAGCCTGTAATTCTCTCTCTCTCTCTCTCTCTCTCTCTCTCTCTCTCTCTCTCTCTCATGTGTAAAGCGAGACAAGGTTGAAATAAACTCGTACGTGTCCGTGTTGGTCCAGCTCGTTGTTGGTGAGCTTCACTTTCTCAAAGGACACCATCTGTTTCAGCAGCTGCTCTCCGCTGAACGGCGAGTCGGGATGGACATACAACCTAAACACCACAAAGAGATCAAACACACACACACACACACACACACACACACACACACACACCCTACAGTTATTATAGAAAAATCATTATTATATAGAACAACACACACTAACACCCAAACCCACACTAACACTCTAACACACACTAACACTCTAACACACTAACACTCTAACACACTAACACTCAAACACACTAACACTCTAACACACACTAACACTCTAACACACAGTAACACTGTAACACACCAACACTCTAACACACTAACACCCTAACACACTAACACTCTAACACACACTAACACTCTAACACACTAACACTCTAACACACTAACACTCGAACACACTAACACTCTAACACACTAACACCCTAACACACTAACACTCTAACACACACTAACACTCTAACACACTAACACCCTAACACACTAACACTCTAACACACACAAACACTCTAACACACACTAACACTCTAACACACACTAACACTCTAACACACACTAACACTCTAACACACTAACACCCTAACACACTAACACTCTAACACACTAACACTCTAACACACAGTAACACTGTAACACACCAACACTCTAACACACTAACACCCTAACACACACCAACACTCTAACACACACCAACACTCTAACACACACTAACACTCTAACACACACTAACACTCTAACACCCTAACACACTAACACTCTAACACACACTAACACTCTAACACACACTAACACTCTAACACCCTAACACACTAACACTCTAACACACAGTAACACTGTAACACACCAACACTCTAACACACTAACACCCTAACACACACCAACACTCTAACACACACCAACACTCTAACACACACTAACACTCTAACACACACTAACACTCTAACACCCTAACACACTAACACCCTAACACACTAACACTCTAACACACTAACACTCTAACACACTAACACTTTAACACACACTAACACTCTAACACCCTAACACACTAACACCCTAACACACTAACACCCTAACACACACTAACACCCTAACACACACTAACACTCTAACACACACTAACACTCTAACACACTAACACCCTAACACACTAACACTCTAACACACTAACACTCTAACACACTAACACCCTAACACACACCAACACTCTAACACACACCAACACTCTAACACACTAACACCCTAACACACTAACACTCTAACACACTAACACTCTAACACACTAACACCCTAACACACACTAACACTTTAACACACACTAACACTCTAACACACACTAACACTCTAACACACTAACACCCTAACACACTAACACTCTAACACACTAACACTCTAACACACACTAACACTCTAACACACAGTAACACTGTAACACACCAACACTCTAACACACTAACACCCTAACACACACCAACACTCTAACACACACCAACACTCTAACACACACTAACACTCTAACACACACTAACACTCTAACACCCTAACACACTAACACTCTAACACACACTAACACTCTAACACCCTAACACACTAACACCCTAACACACAAACACTCTAACACACTAACACTCTAACACACTAACATTTTAACACACACTAACACTCTAACACCCTAACACACTAACACCCTAACACACTAACACCCTAACACACACTAACACCCAAAACACACTAACACTCTAACACACTAACACCCTAACACACTAACACTTTAACACACTAACACTCTAACACACACTATCACTCTAACACACTAACACTCTAACACACTAACACTCGAACACACTAACACTCTAACACACTAACACTCGAACACACTAACACTCTAACACCCTAACACTTTAACACACTAACACTCTAACACACACTAACACTCTAACACACTAACACTCTAACACACTAACACCCTAACACACACCAACACTCTAACACACACCAACACTCTAACACACACTAACACTCTAACACACACTAACACTCAAACCCACACTAACACTCTAACACCTAACACACTAACACCCTAACACACTAACACTCTAACACACAAACACCCTAACACACTAACACTCTAACACACTAACACTCTAACACACACTAACACTTTAACACACACTAACACTCTAACACCCTAACACACTAACACACACTAACATTTTAACACACACTAACACTCTAACACCCTAACACACTAACACTCTAACACACCCTAACACTTTAACACACACTAACACTCTAACACCCTAACACACTAACACTCTAACACACACTAACACTTTAACACACTAACACCCTAACACACTAACACTCTAACACACTAACACTCTAACACACACTAACACTTTAACACACACTAACACTCTAACACCCTAACACACTAACACCCTAACACACACAACACTTTAACACAACTAACACTCTAACACCCTAACACACTAACACTCTAACACACACTAACACTTTAACACACACAACCTCTAACACCCAAACACACTAACACTCTAACACACACTAACATTTTAACACACACTAACACTCTAACACCCTAACACACTAACACTCTAACACACACTAACACTCTAACCCCCCTAACACACTAACCCCCCTAACACACACTAACACCCTAACACACAAACACTCTAACACACTAACACCCTAACACACTAACATTTTAACACACTAACACTCTAACACTCTAACACACTAACACACCCCAAACACTCTAACACACACCAACACTCTAACACACACTAACACTCTAACACACTAACACTCGAACACACTAACACTCTAACACACTAACACCCTAACACACTAACACTCTAACACACTAACACACCCCTAACACTTTAACACACACTAACACTCTAACACCCTAACACACTAACACTCTAACACACACTAACATTTTAAACACACACTAACCCTCTAACACCCTAACACACTAACACTCTAACACACTAACACTCTAACACACACTAACATTTTAAACACACACTAACACTCTAACACCCTAACACACTAACACTCTAACACACACTAACATTTTAACACACACTAACACTCTAACACCCTAACACACTAACACCCTAACACACTAACACTCTAACACACTAACACTCTAACACACTAACATTTTAACACACACTAACACTCTAACACCCTAACACACACTAACACCCTAACACACTAACACTCTAACACACACCAACACTCTAACACACACTAACACTCTAACACACACAACACTAACACACAAACACCTAACACACACTGACACTCTAACACACACCAACACTCTAACACCCTAACACACTAACACTCTAACACACTAACATTTTAACACACACTAACACTCTAACACCCTAACACACTAACACCCTAACACACACTAACACCCTAACACACTAACACCCTAACACACACTAACACCCTAACACACTAACACTCTAACACACTAACACTCTAACACACACTAACACTTTAACACACACTAACACTCTAACACACACTAACACTCTAACACCCTAACACACTAACACTCTAACACACACTAACATTTTAACACACACTAACACTCTAACACCCTAACACACTAACCCCTAACACACTAACACTCTAACACACTAACACCAAACACACTAACATTTTAAACACACACTAACACTCTAACACCCTAACACACTAACACCCTAACACACACTAACACCCTAACACACTAACACTTTAACACACACTAACACTCTAACACCCTAACACAATAACACGCTAACACACACCAACACTCTAACACACACCAACACTCTAACACACACCAACACTCAAACACACCAACATTTTAACACACTAACACTCTAACACACCAACACTCTAACACACACCAACACTCTAACACACACTAACACCCTAACACACTAACACTCTAACACACTAACACTCTAACACACACTAACACTCTAACACACACTAACACCCTAACACACACTAACACTCTAACACACTAACACCCTAACACACTAACACTCTAACACACTAACACTTTAACACACACTAACACTCTAACACCCTAACACACTAACACCCTAACACACACTAACACTCTAACACCCTAACACAATAACACGCTAACACACACCAACACTCTAACACACACTAACACACTAACACCCTAACACACACTAACACTCTAACATTCTAACACACTAACACTCTAACACCCAACACTCTAACACACACCAACACTCTAACACACACTAACACCCTAACACACTAACACTCTAACACACTAACACTCTAACACACACTAACACTCTAACACACACTAACACCCTAACACACACTAACACTCTAACACACCAACACTCTAACACACACTAACACTCTAACACACACTAACACTCTAACACACACCAACACTCTAACACACACTAACACCCTAACACACTAACACTCTAACACACTAACACCCTAACACATTAACACTCTAACACACACTAACACTCTAACACACACTAACACTTTAACACACACTAACACTCTAACACCCTAACACACCCCTAACACTCTAACACACACTAACACCCTAACACACTAACAGTTCAACACACACTAACACTCTAACACCCTAACACAATAACACTCTAACACACACCAACACTTTAACACACACCAACACTCTAACACACACTAACACTCTAACACACTAACACTCTAACACACACCAACACTCTAACACACTAACACTCTAACACACACTAACACTCTAACACACACTAACACTCTAACACACCCCAAAACACTCTAACACACTAACACTCTAACACACACCAACACTCTAACACACACTAACACTCTAACACACACCAACACTTTAACACACACTAACACTCTAACACACACTGACACTCTAACACACACTAACACCCTAACACACACTAACACTCTAACACACCAACACTCTAACACACACTAACACTCTAACACACACTAACACTCGAACACACACCAACACTCTAACACACACTAACACCCTAACACACTAACACTCTAACACACTAACACTCTAACACATTAACACCCTAACACACTAACACTCTAACACACTAACACCCTAACACATTAACACTCTAACACACACTAACACTCTAACACACTAACACTCTAACACACACTAACACTCTAACACACTAACACTCTAACACACACTAACACTCTAATACACACTAACACTTTAACACACACTAACACTCTAACACACACTGACACTCTAACACACACTGACACTCTAACACACACTAACACCCTAACACACACTAACACTCTAACACACACTAACACTTTAACACACACTAACACTCTAACACACACTGACACTCTAACACACACTGACACTCTAACACACACTAACACCCTAACACACACTAACACTCTAACACACCAACACTCTAACACACACTAACACTCTAACACACACTAACATTTCGAACACACACCAACACTCTAACACACACTAACACTCTAACACACACCAACACTTTAACACACTAACACTCTAACACACACTAACACACTAACACTCTAACACACACCAACACTCTAACACACACTAACACTCTAACACACACCAACACTCTAAGACACTAACACCCTAACACACAAACACCCTAACACTCTAACACACTAACACCCTAACACACACCAACACTCTAACACACACCAACACTCTAACACACACTAACACTCTAACACACACCAACACTCTAACACACACCAACACTCTAACACACACCAACACTCTAACACACTAACACCCTAACACACTAACACCCTAACACTCTAACACACTAACACACTAACACCCTAACACACACCAACACTCTAACACACACCAACACTCTAACACACACTAACACTCTAACACACACCAACACTCTAACACACACTAACACTCTAACACACACTAACACCCTAACACACTAACACCCTAACACACTAACACACTAACACCCTAACACCCTAACACACACCAACACTCTAACACACCCCAACACTCTAACACACACCAACACTCTAACACACACTAACACTCTAACACACACCAACACTCTAACACACACTAACACTCTAACACACACTAACACCCTAACACTCTAACACACAAAACACACTAACACCCTAACACACACCAACACTCTAACACACACCAACACTCTAACACACACTAACACTCTAACACACACCAACACTCTAACACACACTAACACTCTAACACACACTAACACCCTAACACACTAACACACTAACACAATAACACCCTAACACACACCAACACTCTAACACACACAAACACCCCTAACACACACCAACACTCTAACACACACTAACACTCTAACACACACCAACACTCTAACACACTAACACTCTAACACATTAACACCCTAACACACTAACACTCTAACACACTAACACTCTAACACACACTAACACTCTAACACACTAACACCCTAACACATTAACACTCTAACACACACTAACACTCTAACACATTAACACCCTAACACACTAACACTCTAACACACCCCAACACTCTAACACACACTAACACCGTAACACATTAACACTCTAACACACACCAACACTCTAACACACTAACACTCTCACACAGTAACACTCTAACACACACTAACACTCTAACACACACTAACACTCTAACACCCTAACACACTAACACTCTAACACATTAACACCCTAACACACTAACACTCTAACACACTAACACTCTAACACACACTAACACTCTAACACACTAACACTCTAACACATTAACACCCTAACACACTAACACTCTAACGCACACTAACACTCTAACACACTGACACTAACACACACTAGCACTCTAACACACACTAACACTCTACTACACTAACACTCTAACACACCAACACTGTAACACACACTAACACTCTAACACACTAACACTGTAACACACACTAACACTCTAACACACTAACACTGTAACACACACTAACACTCTAACACACCAACACTTTAACACACTAACACTCTAACACACACTAACACTCTAACACACATTAACACTCTAACACACTAACACTGTAACACACACTAACACTCTAACACACTAACACTGTAAGACACACTAACACTGTAACACACACTAACACTCTAACACACCAACACTTTAACACACTAACACTCTAACACACACTAACACTCTAACACACACCAACACTCTAACACACACTAACACTCTAACACACACTAACACTGTAACACACCAACACTTTAACACACTAACACTCTAACACACACTAACACTTTAACACACACTAGCACTCTAACACACCAACACTTTAACACACAAACATTCTAACACACACTAACACTCTAACACACACTAACACTCGAACACACTAACACTGTAACACACACTAACACTCTAACAACTAACACTCTAACAACATAAACACTCTAACACACACTAACACTCTAAACACAAAAACACTCTAACACCCCAACACTTTAACACACTAACACTCTAACACACACTAACCCCTTTAACACACACTAACACTCTAACACACACTAACACTTTAACACACCAACACTTTAACACACTAACACTCTAACACACTAACACTTTAACACACTAACACTCTAACACACATTTACGTTTTAACACACACTAACACTGTAACACACACTAACACTCTAACACACACTAACACTCTAACACACTAACACTGAAACACACACTAACACTCTAACACACACTAACGCTTTAACACACACTAACACTCTAACACACACTAACACTCTAACACACTAACACTGTAACACACACTAACACTCTACTACACTAACATTCTAACACACACTAACACTCTAAACACCAACACTCTAACACACACTAACACTCTAACACACTAACACTGTAACACACACACTAACACTCTAACACACTAACACTGTAACACACACTAACACTCTAACACACACTAACACTCTAACACACCAACACTTTAACACACTAACACTCTAACACACACTAACGCTTTAACACACACTAACACTTTAACACACTAACACTCTAACACACACTAACACTCTAACACACTAACACCCTAACACACTAACACTCTAACACACACTAACACTCTAACACACACCAACACTTTAACACACTAACCCCTAACACACTAACACTCTAACACACTAACACTCTAACACACACTAATACTCTAACACACTAACACTCTAACACACAGTAACACTCTAACACAGCAACACTCTAACAAACTAACACCCTAACACACTAACACTCTAACACACACTAACACTCTAACACACTAACACTCTAACACACACTAACAGTCTAACACACTAACACTCTAACACACACTAACACTTTAACATACACTAACACTCTAACACACACCAACACTCTAACACTGTAACACTCTAACACACACTAACACTCTAACACACACTAACACTCTCACACAGTAACACTCTAACACACACTAACACTCTAACACACACTAACACCCTAACACACTAACACCCTAACACACACTAACACTCTAACACACAAAACACCCTAACACACCAACACTCTAACACACACTAACACTGTAACACACTAACACTCTAACACACACTAACACTCTAACACACACTAACAGTCTAACACACCCCAAACACTCTAACACACACTAACACTCTAACACACACTAACACTCTAACACACACTATCACTCTAACACACTAACACTGTAACACACACCAACACTCTAACACACACTAACACTCTACTACACTAACACTCTAACACACACTAACACTCTAACACCCCAACACTCTAACACACACTAACACTGTAACACACTAACACTGTAACACACACTAACACTCTAACACACACTAACACACTAACACTCAAACACACACCAACACTCTAACACACTAACACTCTAACACACACTAACACCCTAACACACACTAACACTCTAACACACTAACACTGTAACACACACTAACACTCTAACACACACTAACACTCTAACACACTAACACTCTAACACACACTAACACTCTAACACACACTAACACTCTAACACACTAACACTCTAACACACACTAACACTCTAACACACTAACACTCTAACACACACAAAACACTCTAACACACACTAACACTCTAACACACTAACACTGTAACACACACTAACACTCTAACACACACTAACACTCTAACACACTAACACTGTAACACACACTAACACTCTAACACACTAACACTCTAACACACTAACACTGTAACACACACTAACACTGTAACACACACTAACACTCTAACACACTAACACTGTAACACACACTAACACTCTAACACACTAACACTCTAACAGACTAACACTGTAACACACACTAACACTGTAACACACACTAACACTCTAACACACTAACACTGTAACACACACTAACACTCTAACACACTAACACTGTAACACACACTAACACTCTAACACAGTAACACTCTAACAGACTAACACTGTAACACACACTAACACTGTAACACACACTAACACTCTAACACACTAACACTGTAACACACACTAACACTCTAACACACTAACACTCTAACAGACTAACACTGTAACACACACTAACACTGTAACACACACTAACACTCTAACACACTAACACTGTAACACACACTAACACTTTAACACTCTAACACACCACTTTTAATAGTGTGTATGAGAGCAGGCCAGTTTGCAGAGTGGGCGTGTCTTCAAGGCCAAATATGGGCATGTCTTTAAGGCACTATATGTAAGCCATCAGTAGTGATATACAGCGTGTAGCCTACAGAGGGTCACTCGGCTCTTGTCTCACCTGGCAGGTAAGGGAGGATCGGCTTTACCGGCCACCAGCCAGGAGGACCGGTGATACGCGTAGCGATATCTCTTATTGTCCACAGGAACGATGTCCATCAGCACGATGTACTTAGAGTCCGGGTCCACTCCCGAGAACGAGACACGGATAGTGGGAAACATCCTCCTACACACACACACACACACACACACACACACACACACACATTATAAAATTTATTTTACTTTAAGATGTGTGAGAACACTGAGAGAGCAAGAACAGTACAAAGAAAGATGAAAGAATATATAATATAATCTACATTTATAATACATTTATACATTTACAGATATCATGTGAAAGTAGTAAAATCTATTAAACCTATTTAAATAATAAGTAAAAAAAAACGAAATATAAATAAATATAATAAAAATATAAAACCGATTTTTAAAAAAGCACAGGTTATCAGACGTGAATGTTTTTAACCCAAATGTAATGATTTTTTTTATAAATGAAATAAAGTTTTTGGTCATCAGTGTTTAGTGTAAACAGGAAGTGATATTTATTAAAGACTGATGTGAATGACCTTTTAACCGAATCGGAACCAATTACAATCCCCGAAAGTGTCGAATCTGCGCGCGGTGTTTATTTATGACCCTCTACATTCAACTAGCATTATAACCCGTAAACGTTTATCGTGTGTGACGTCACACCTGCCCGACTTGGTGATGATCATCTCGGTCCCGAGCTCGTGGAATTTGTCCCACAGGTCTTTGGTCTCGAGGCTGCAGCTGATGTTGGCCATGTGTTCACTCGGTACCGCGGGACTGCAGGGGATCAGCGGCTCTGTGCTCACCTCCACCTCCACCTCCACACCTCCACCCGCACCTCCACCTCCACCCGCACCTCCACCCGCACCTCCACCTCCACCCGCAGCGCCGCGGTCCACACACCGAGACTTCTCCACGAACTGCTCTGGAGTCGGGACCAAAAACATCACACGTGTAAAAAAGCTCCAGAAGCGATCACACCATCCGGGGATAAATAACCACAGATAAACACGGAACATAAATAATACAATAAAGATTAAATACAGAGACATTTTAATAATTAAAACTAAATTCAAACCTAAACTTTTAATCATCAGACACGCGCGAGCATAATAATAATAATAATAATAATAATAATAATAATAATAATAATAATAATATTTAATGTGATTGCTCTCTACAAGATAGAAGAACTCTAGAACCTTTGAAGGTTTTCTGAATGAAATAAATCTACAAATGTGTGTTTTATTTTTATTTGCAGATCTCGAGACCTTCAGGAAGCTAGACACGATCTGTATAAAATAATCTCAAGAGAAGAATATCATACAATTATTATTATTATTATTATTATTATTATTATTATTATTATTATTATTATTATATTATTATTATTATTACTGAATTTGAAGCTAAAAGACATTTATAATGTAGATACTGTAATTCCCAGGAGGAATTCACCCACACTTTTTAAAGATTTGTAATATTTCGTTGTTTCTAATTTTAACAAAATAATTTCGTTTTATTTTAAGGGTTTCTCTTTTTCTTTTCTTGTGCTATTTATCTCTCGTATATATATTTATATTTTGGTTTCCATTATAGCCTGCATCACATTTATTATTGTTGTTGTTGTTGTTGTTGTTGTTGTTTGTGGTATTGCTGACTCTATTATAGATATAAAGGAAATTCTAATTCATCTAGTGAAACTGGATTTATATTATTATATACTTTATAAATGTGAGAATTATTCAGGAACACGTAAACACACAGATGAATATAAACACTGGAGATTATAAACTGAAACAGAGTTTTGTGTAGAATTGCATTTCTGTTGCGTCACGTGACATTAAGGTGATGATTAAGGAGTTAAACCCAAACACGGCTGGTCTAAAGACACTTTTATAGGATTGTTTAAAAACAAACAAATCAGTTCCGTGGCAAATAAAATCAGCAGAAGCTTTTTAACTGCAGAATATTTACTTCAGTCCAGTTTTGATTATTATTCTGTAATTTTCAATTAACAAACAATCTGACACAGTTACCCGTCATGTAATGCTCAAATAATTTATTATCAAATAAATAGCAACATAACAAGGCTGCTATTATTATTATTATTATTATTATTATTATTATTATTATATTATTATTATTATTATTATTATTATTATTATTATTATTATATTATTATTATTATTATTATATTATTATTATTATAATATTATTATTATTATTATTATTATTATATTATTATTATTATTATTATTATTATTATTATTATTATTCACTAGCAGTGATAATAAAGCAAAACCTACTTGATTTTATTGTTACATTTTTATAATTATTGATCTATCTTTTATAATTTTATACATTTTAACACGCCGACATCCATTTTTTCCCTAAAATGTGAATTATAAATAAAACTCATCCCAAACAGCGGGATTTTAGCTCAAGTAGGAAAAGTCTCAGTTTACACCGAGATCATTAGAGTCTGTTTTATTCTGAATGAAACTCTGTATTTATATTTATACATGGAGATTTTATTCGATATTTTACATTCTGCATTTAGAAAATAAAACCCACAATCCGGAGCCTCATGCGAGAAAAAAGACGTGATTCATTTATTTTCCGCTACCACACACACACACACACACACACACACACACACACACACACACACACACACACACGTCTCTCTGTGGATATAAATCCGTCTTTGAGTGTTTGATTTTATTTTTTGTCGCGGATCATCACACTGATTTAGAGTTTCATCATCATCATCATCATCATCATCATCATCATCACACTGATTTAGAGTTTCATCATCATCATCATCATCATCATCATCATCATCATCATCACACTGATTTGTAAAATAATCATTTAGATTCTTTAAAAAAAAAAAACAGATTTTCTTTCACAGTGGTCAGGAGTCTGAAAAGGTTCCTGGTGATGGTTCCTGGTGATGATATAAAGAACATTTTGGTTCGGGAATAATTTCACTGAAGATAAAATGTAATCGCTGTAAATATTTACGTGAGAAATACGTATTTAGTTCACTGACCAAAAAAAAACTTCTTAAAAAAAATCGTAAGGGAACCAAATCCGGGTTTTCTTCACTCTGGCTCTAGAACCCGTTCTGCGGTCTGTCTAACCCGAACCCGAACCCGAACCCGTGTCTGTACAGCGGACAAATAAAATCTATTAATTATTTCATATTTTCTACAGATTTATTTAAGGGATTTTATTGTTATGAATTTAATCTAAGCTGCGGTCTGAATTCATCACTGAAGATTATAACCAGGTGTGTTTCCTGCGTGTGAGCTTTGTCTGAACAGTTCTGATGGAGAATAAACTGTGATTAAAGCAAAGATTCAGAAATAAAGACACCAGACTGTCACTGCAGCGGCTCCGGGGTCAGAACCTGTAGTGTGGTCATCTTTACAAATCATTTACTGAACATCACTGACCTCTAAAGATTACTAAGTTTAAAGATGTACTCTAAAAACCTAATGAAAGGAAGGTGATGGTTAATGGAGCTTCAGGCTCTTACCCAGGGGTTTGATGGTGTTCTCCTCGCTCTCCTTGTCTTTAGCAGAGCTGCTGGAGATGAGGGCCGCGATGGAGAAAGCGTTGGCTCTGGAGGAGAGCTGCGGCTTTGGACACGGACTGAACTCCATCATACCACCGCGGAATAACACCAGGTTCACACAATTATAATCAAGCAAATGAAAGGCAGAAAAATGAACCAAAAAACAGACTCAGTCTCCAGAAAAGAAACTCGGAGAAATGAAGCGCGTAAAAGTCGGACTGGATCTTCCTCCTTTCCAATTTCCAAAAAAC
>JAUCMX010000020.1:20626252-20631252 GCA_033459395.1 Hemibagrus guttatus
TATTGATTTACAATCCTGTACTGAGTGAAGAATCTGTACAGAATTATTATTTATTACACTTCAAATAAATACAATACAGGTTTATTAGAGCTTTTTAATCCCTGATCCTGCTCACACACACACACACACACAGACACACACACACAAACCCTAAAAACAAACCCTACCCGGCCGGCTCTCCTGTCCATCATTCTGTCCAACATTTGCTCACTGGACAATAAACTGGACTCCATCCGACTCCAGTGAACTACACGGCGTGAGTACAGAGACTGCTGTGTCTTTGTTTTTACGGAGACGTGGCTCAGCGACAGAGTTCCGGACGCCGCCATTCAGCTAGACGGGCTCAGCTCGTTTCGTGCCGACAGAAATGCAGCTCTGTGCGGTAAGACTCGCGGTGGCGGTGTGTGTGTTTACATCAACACGGAATGGTGCAAGAACTACGTGTTTGTCTCTAGTTTCTGTTCATCTCTAGTGGAGTTTGTGACTGTTAGATGCAGGCCATTTTATTTACCACCGGAATTCACCACCGCTTTCTTTTTCGGAGTGTACTTTCCCCCCCCAGCGCTAATGCTAAGGAGGCTCTGTGTGAATTCTGTGGGACTATTAGCGATTTGCAGAATGCTCACCCCGACGGACTGTTTATTATCGCCGGAGAGTTCAACCATGCAAATCTCAAAACAGTGCTCCCTAAATTCCATCAACATGTGGACTTTGCTATGAGAGGCACGAACACTCTGGATCTTGTTTACACAAACATTCCCGGCGTGTATCGTGCGGAGCCCTGCCGCCACCTCGGCTACTCAGACCACGTCTCTGTTATGCTAATCTCAGCATACAGGCCGCTCGTCAGACGGTTCTGAAACTGGTTAAAACCTGGCCAACAGGACCCACCTCTGCTCTTCAGGACTGTTGTGAGTGCACTGACTGGAAGATGTTCAGGGAGGGTACCAACGGCGACTCTATCAACTTGGAGGAGTACATGACATCAGTGACCAGCTACATCAGTAAGTGCATCGATGACGTGACAGTCTCTAAGACCATCACCACACGCTCCAACCAGAAACCGTGGATGGCCGCAGAAGTGCGTGCTCTCCTGAAGTCGAGAGACTCCACCTTCAGAGCTGGGGATAAGGCGGCCTTAAGAACAGCAAGGGGCAAACTGTCCCGAGCCATCAGAGAGGCGAAGCACACGCACGCTCAGAGAATCCACGCCCACTTTCAGGACAGCAGAGACTCCCAGCGCATGTGGCAGGGCATACAGGAGATCACAGACTACAAGACCACACCCCCTGCCTGTGACAGTGACGCCTCCCTCCCAGTCGAGCGGAACGACTTCTGCACTCAGTTCGAGGCACAGAACAACATAGTGGCGAGGAAGACCACACTTTCCACGGCTGACGTGAGGAGAACTCTATGCAGAGTTAACCCACGGAAGTCTGCTGGACCAGACAACATTCCTGGCAGAGTGCTCAGGGAATGTGCAGAACAGCTAGCGGATGTCTTCACTGACATCTTCAACATTTCCCTGAGCAGCGCCGTTGTTCCTACGTGCCTCAAGACAATGACCATCGTCCCCATGCCGAAGAAGTCTACAGTTTCCTGTCTCAATGATATCGTCCTGTCGCAGTCACACCCATCGTGATGAAATGCTTTGAGAGGCTCGTAATGAGGCACATCAAGACCCAGCTACCGCCCTCACTGGACCGCTTGTAGTTTGCGTATCGTCCGAATCGCTCCACGGACGATGCCCTCACCACAACCCTCCATCTGTCCCTCACACACCTGGACAATAAGGACACATATGTACGAATGCTGTTCATCGACTTCAGTTAAGCATTCAACACAATCATCCCTCAGCACCTGATTTAGAAACTGAGTCTGCTGGGCCTGAACACCTCCCTCTGCAACTGGATCCTGGACTTCCTGACTGGGAGACCTCAGTCAGTCCGGATCGGGAACAGCACTTCCAGCGCCACCACACTGAACACTGGAGCTCCTCAGGGCTGTGTGCTCAGTCCACTGCTGTTCACCCTGCTGACTCACGTCTGTGCAGCAATGCACAGCTCCAACCACATCATCAAGTTCACTGATGACACGACCGTGGTGGGTCTCATCAGCAAGAACGATGAGTCAGCGTACAGAGAGGAGGTGCAACAATGGTTGTTGACTTTAGGAGAGCACAGAGTGAGTGTTCTACAGAGGGACCATTGAGAGCGTCCTAAGCAGCTGCATCACTGCCGGGTTCGGGAATTGCACCGTCTCGGACCACAAGACCCTGCAGAGGATAGTGAGGACAGCTGAGAAGATCATCGGAGTCTCTCTTCCATCTATTACGGACATGTACACCGTACACTGCATCCGCAAAGCAAACAGCACTGTGGATGACCCCACACACCCCTCACACACACAAACACACACCCCTCACACACAGACACACACACACACACACACACACACACACACTCACACACTTTCACCCCACACACACACACACACACACACACACACACACACACACCTGTGTGAACAGACTCAAATATAATGTGTACTACTTATTTGAACTACTTCAACGCTACTGCATTGTTGCACACTCCACATGGTCATGCTGATGTATATGTTTACAAACATATAAGTAATTAGTTTCCTGGTTTTTACAGTTTCTCCAGTCTGCACATCACACTCCATTTTGTTTTGTTGCACATGTGTTTTTTCGGCACTATGTGTCCTGTCTTGTGTTGTTTTTGTACTTCCTGTTTTTGCACAGTCTTGTCTTTGCACTGTTAGCACCTGGTTGCACACGTTGCACTTTACTGTGTTGTTGTTCTGTTTGTAACTTGATGTTGTGTGATGTTTATGTAGCAGCAGTGTCCTGGAGGAACGTTAGCTCATTTCACTGTGTACTGCGTCAGCTATATGTGGCTGAAATGACAATAAAATCAATGGATTAGTCTCTGTAGTGTTAATTACAGTGCTCAATGGGGATTAGTCTCTGTAGTGTTAATTACAGTGCTCAATGGGGATTAGTCTCTGTAGTGTTTATTACAGTGCTCAGTGGGGATTAGTCTCTGTAGTGTTTATTACAGTGCTCAGTGGGGATTAGTCTCTGTAGTGTTTATCACAGTGCTCAGTGGGAATTAGTCTCTGTAGTGTTTATCACAGTGCTCAGTGGGGATTAGTCTCTGTAGTGTTTATCACAGTGCTCAGTGGGGATTAGTCTCTGTAGTGTTTATCACAGTGCTCAGTGGGGATTAGTCTCTGTAGTGTTTATCACAGTGCTCAGTGGGGATTAGTCTCTGTAGTGTTTATCACAGTGCTCAGTGGGGATTAGTCTCTGTAGTGTTTATCACAGTGCTCAGTGGGGATTAGTCTCTGTAGTGTTTATCACAGTGCTCAGTGGGGATTAGTCTCTGTAGTGTTTATCACAGTGCTCAGTGGGGATTAGTCTCTGTAGTGTTTATCACAGTGCTCAGTGGGGATTAGTCTCTGTAGTGTTTATCACAGTGCTCAGTGGGGATTAGTCTCTGTAGTGTTTATTACAGTGCTCAGTGGGGATTAGTCTCTGTAGTGTTTATTACAGACTCAACACTGTGCCACAAAACACCGTTTACATCCCCAATACTGAACCATACAATGATGTTGTGTGTGTGTGTATGTGTGTGTGTGTGCACATTCACTCAGAATGCAATTAACTAAATTGTCCTTTATTGAAGGGAAAAAAAAAAAAACAGGCGCACGGTGGCTTGGTGGTTAGCACGTTTGCCTCACACCTCCAGGGTTGGGGGTTCAATTCCCGCCTCCACCGTGTGTGTGGATTTTGCATGTTCTCCCCGTGCCTCGGGGGTTTCCTCCCTTGGTCCAAAGACATGCATTGTAGGTTGATTGGTGTCTCTAAATTGTCCATAGTGTATGTGTGACCTGCGATGGGTAGGCACTCCGTCCAGGGTGTATCCTTGATGCCTGATGACGCCTGAGGCACAGGCTCCCTGAGAATAGAATAGATCGGATAAGCGGCAGACAATGAATGAATGAATGAATGAATGAATGAATGAATGAACGAAAATATTAAGATAATTTCATCATTTTGAAAAGGCTTTCACTGAACATTTACTGTGTGTGTGTGTGTGTGTGTGTGTGTGTGTGTGAATGTGTGTGTGTGTTTAGGGCAGACAAGGGATGTCAGGAGTATCAGACTAAATAAACAAAGAGCAGTGTGTGTTATTTGAGCAGTGTGTTAACAGGCACGCAAGACACCGAAAAAGACGGGGTCTACCACCCAGGTAACACACACACACACACACACACACACACACACACACACACACACACACATGCAGACACACGGTTAAGTGAAAGTCAATTTCCACATACTGAAGAATTTGCTGGTAAAATACACAGAGGCTTGTGCAGAGAGAACAGGGGTGTGTGTGCATGTGTGTGTGTGCAATAGGAGTGGGTGGGAGGGGTGATGGGGTATTATGGGGGTATTGGGGGGCAGTTATTGATCCTCTGATGTGAGCTCATGCGATGGCTCTGGGTCTCTATAGGCCTCACTTCAGCCCTGTTTAATCCAAGCGCTAAACAGATAGACTGTCTCTGGCTCTATACATCTCCAGATCGATGGAAATCCAGTTACGCAGCACCGGCTCGATTTTAAACGGATCCCATTAGCCATAAGTAAAAGTTTTTTTCCAGAGATAATGGGATTAGGTTTCCCTTCACCGACAGACTTTTCTGCTGAAACGCGCCTCTGTCTTTTTTTGTCCCAAAATATCGCAGACACTTTGTACAGGAAGCGGCATTCCACCTGTCTCTTCTACTTCCGTCCTCTCTGTCTGAGAGCATCTGCTCCTTATACACACACACACACACACACACACACACACACACACACACACACACACACTCACTCACACAAAGTAAAAATACAGTGTAATTTAAAACACAGGCGCTGTCCGTTATTAGATTGTGTTTGTGCGCTCCGGTGTGATTGAGTGTGTGAG